>JBBPBR010000099.1:28427-67748 GCA_037974775.1 Cicer pinnatifidum
GAACATTTATGTCATTTTCGACCTCCCTAGGCTTATTCTTGCCCAATTAGGGTTTTTAACCAATCATGCGAATCCAATAAGTTGATTTGTGTCATTGGATGAACATTTAGGTCATTTTCGTCCTCCCGAGGCTTATTCTTGTCCAATTAGGGTTTTTAACCAATCTTGTGCATCCAATAAGTTCAGTTGTGTCATTGGATGAACAGTTAGGTCATTTTCGTCCTCCCAAGGCTTATTCTTGTCCATTTAGGGTTTTTAGCCAATCTTGTGCATCCAATAAGTTCATTTGTGTCATTGGATGAACATTTAGGTCATTTTCGTCCTCCCTATGCTTATTCTTGTCCAATTAGGGTTTTTAGCCAATCTTGTGCATCCAATAAGTTCATTTGAGACATTGGAGGAACATTTAGGTCATTTTCGTCCTCCCTAGGCTTATTCTTATCCAATTAGGATTTTTAACCAATCTTGTGCATCCAATAGGTGTGTTTGTGTCATTGGATAAACAGTTAGGTCATTTTCGTCCTCCTTAGTCTTATTCTTGTCCAATTAGGGTTTTTATGTAATCTTGTGCATTCAATAGGTGTGTTTGTGTCATTGGACGAACATTTAGGTCATTTTCGTCCTCCCTAGGCTTATTCTTGTCCAATTAGGGTTTTTAACCAACCTTGTGCATCCAATAAGTTCATTTGTGTCATTGGATGAACATTTAGGTCATTTTCGTCTTTCCTATGCTTATTCTTGTCCAATTAGGGTTTTTAACCAATCTTGTGCATCCAATAGGTGTGTTTGTGTCATTGGAGCAACATTTATGTCATTTTCGTCCTCCCTAGGCTTATTCTTGTCCAATTACGGTTTTTAGCCAATCTTGTGCATCCAATAAGTTCATTTGTGTCATTGGACGAACATTTAGGTCATTTTCGTCCTCCCTAGGCTTATTCTTGTCCAATTAGGGTTTTTACCCAACCTTGTGCATCCAATAAGTTCATTTGTGTCATTGGAGGAACATTTAGGTCATTTTCGTACTCCCAAGTCTTATTCTTGTCCAATTAGGGTTTTTATGCAATCTTGTGCGTCCAATAGGTGTGTTTGTGTCATTGGATGAACATTTAGGTCATTTTCGTCTTTCCTATGCTTATTCTTGTCCAATTAGGGTTTTTAACCAATCTTGTGCATCCAATAGGTGTGTTTGTGTCATTGGAGGAACATTTAGGTCATTTTCGTCCTCCCAAGGCTTATTCTTGTCCAATTAGGGTTTTTAGCCAATCTTGTGCATCCAATAAGTTCATTTGTGTCATTGGACGAACATTTAGGTCATTTTCGTCCTCCCTAGGCTTATTCTTGTCCAATTAGGGTTTTTACCCAACCTTGTGCATCCAATAAGTTCATTTGTGTCATTGGACGAACATTTATGTCATTTTCGTCGTCCCTAGACTTATTCTTGTCCAATTAGGGTTTTTAACCAACCTTGTGCATCCAATAAGTTCATTTGTGTAATTGGATGAACATTTAGGTCATTTTCGTCATCCCTATGCTTATTCTTGTCCAATTAGGGTTTTTAACCAATCTTGTGCATCCAATAGGTTCATTTGTGTCATTGGATGATCATTTAGGTCATTTTCGTCCTCCCTAGTCTTATTCTTGACCAATTAGGGTTTTTATGCAATCTTGTGCATCCAATAGTTGTGTTTGTTTCATTGGACGAACATTTAGGTCATTTTCGTCCTCCCTAGGCTTATTCTTGTCCAATTATGGTTTTTATCCAATCTTGAGCATCCAATAAGTTCATTTGTGTCATTGGAGGAACATTTAGGTCATTTTCGTACTCCCAAGTCTTATTCTTGTCCAATTAGGGTTTTTATGCAATCTTATGCGTCCAATAGGTGTGTTTGTGTCATTGGATGAACATTTAGGTCATTTTCGTCTTTCCTATGCTTATTCTTGTCCAATTAGGGTTTTTAACCAATCTTGTGCATCCAATAGGTGTGTTTGTGTCATTGGAGGAACATTTAGGTCATTTTCGTCCTCCCAAGGCTTATTCTTGTCCAATTAGGGTTTTTAGCCAATCTTGTGCATCCAATAAGTTCATTTGTGTCATTGGATGAACATTTAGGTCATTTTCGTCCTCCCTAGGCTTATTCTTGTCCAATTAGGGTTTTTACCCAACCTTGTGCATCCAATAAGTTCATTTGTGTCATTGGACGAACATTTATGTCATTTTCGTCCTCCCTAGACTTATTCTTGTCCAATTAGGGTTTTTAACCAACCTTGTGCATCCAATAAGTTCATTTGTGTAATTGGATGAACATTTAGGTCATTTTCGTCATCCCTATGCTTATTCTTGTCCAATTAGGGTTTTTAACCAATCTTGTGCATCCAATAGGTTCATTTGTGTCATTGGATGATCATTTAGGTCATTTTCGTCCTCCCTAGTCTTATTCTTGACCAATTAGGGTTTTTAAGCAATCTTGTGCATCCAATAGTTGTGTTTGTTTCATTGGACGAACATTTAGGTCATTTTCGTCCTCCCTAGGCTTATTCTTGTCCAATTATGGTTTTTATCCAATCTTGAGCATCCAATAAGTTCATTTGTGTCATTGGAGGAACATTTAGGTCATTTTCGTACTCCCAAGTCTTATTCTTGTCCAATTAGGGTTTTTATGCAATCTTATGCGTCCAATAGGTGTGTTTGTGTCATTGGATGAACATTTAGGTCATTTTCGTCTTTCCTATGCTTATTCTTGTCCAATTAGGGTTTTTAACCAATCTTGTGCATCCAATAGGTGTGTTTGTGTCATTGGACGAACATTTAGGTCATTTTCGTCCTCCCTAGGCTTATTCTTGTCCAATTAGGGTTTTTAACCAATCTTGTGCATCAAATAAGTTCATTTGTGTCATTGGATGAAAATTTAGGTCATTTTCGTCCTCCCTAGTCTTATTCTTGTCCAATTAGGGTTTTAAGCAATCTTGTGCATCCAATATGTGGGTTTGTGTCATTGGACGAACATTTAGGTCATTTTCGTCCTCCCTATGCTTATTCTTGTCCAATTAGGGTTTTTAACCAATCTTGTGCATCCAATAAGTTCATTTGTGTCATTGGATGAACATTTAGGTCATTTTCGTCCTCCCTAGTCTTATTCTTGTCCAATTAGGGTTTTTATGCAATCTTGTGCATCCAACAGGTGTGTTTGTGTCATTGGACGAACATTTAGGTCATTTTCGTCCTCCCTAGTCTTATTCTTGTCCAATTAGGGTTTTTAACCAATCTTGTGCATCCAATAAGTTCATTTGTGTCATTGGATGAACATTTAGGTCATTTTCGTCATCCCTAGTCTTATTCTTGTCCAATTAGGGTTTTAAGCAATCTTATGCATCCAATATGTGTGTTTGTGTCATTGGATGAACATTTAGTTCATTTTCGTCCTCCCTATGCTTATTCTTGTCCAATTAGGGTTTTTAACCAATCTTGTGCATCCAATAAGTTCATTTGTGTCATTGGATGAACATTTAGGTCATTTTCGTCCTCCCTAGTCTTATTCTTGTCCAATTAGGGTTTTTAACCAATCTTGTGCATCCAATAAGTTCATTTGTATCATTGGATGAACATTTAGGAGATTTTCGTCCTCCCTAGGCTTATTCTTGTCCAATTAGGGTTTTTATGCAATCTTGTGCATCCAATAGGTGTGTTTGTGTCATTGGACGAACATTTAGGTCATTTTCGTCCTCCCTAGGCTTATTCTTGGCCAATTAGGGTTTTTATGCAATCATGTGCATCCAATAGGTGTGTTTGTGTCATTGGACGAACATTTAGGTCATTTTCGTCCTCCCTAGGCTTATTCTTGTCCAATTAGGGTTTTTAACCAACCTTGTGCATCCAATAAGTTCATTTGTGTCATTGGTTGAACATTTAGGTCATTTTCGTCCTCCCTAGGCTTATTCTTGTCCAATTAGGGTTTTTAACCAACCTTGTGCATCCAATAAGTTCATTTGTTTCATTCGATGAACATTTAGGTCATTTTCGTCCTCCCTAGGCTTATTCTTGTCTAATTAGGGTTTTTAACCAATCTTGTGCATCCAATAAGTTCATTTGTGTCATTGGATGAACATTTAGGTCATTTTCGTCCTCCCTAGGCTTATTCTTGTCTAATTAGGGTTTTTAAGCAATCTTGTGCATCCAATAGGTGTGTTTGTGTCATTAGATGAACATTTAGGTCATTTTCATCCTCCCTAGGCTTATTGTTGTCCAATTAGGGTTTTTAACCAATCTTGTGCATCCAATAGGTGTGTTTGTGTCATTGGATGAACATTTAGGTCATTTTCGTCCTCCCTAGTCTTATTCTTGTCCAATTAGGGTTTTAAGCAATCTTGTGCGTCCAATAAGTTCATTTGTGTCATTGGATTAAGATTTAAGTCATTTTCGTCCTCCCTAGGCCTATTCTTGTTCAATTAGGGTTTCTAACCAATCTTGTGCATCCAATAGGTGTGTTTGTGTCATTGGATGAACATTTAGGTCATTTTCGTCCTCCCTAGGCTTATTCTCTTCCAATTAGGGTTTTTAACCAATCTTGTGCATCCAATAAGTTCATTTGTGTCATTGGATGAACATTTAGGTCATTTTCGTCCTCCCTAGGCTTATTCTTGTCCAATTAGGGTTTTTAACCAATCTTGTGCATCCAATAGGTGTGTTTGTGTCATTGGATGAACATTTAGATAATTTTCGTCCTCCCTAGGCTTATTCTTGTCCAATTAGGGTTTTTAACCAATCTTGTGCATCCAATAAGTTCATTTGTGTCATTGGATAAACATTTAGGTCATTTTCGTCCTCCCTAGGCTTATTCTTGTCCAAGTATGGTTTTTAACCAATCTTGTGCATCCAATAGGTGTGTTTCTGTCATCGGATGAACATTTAGGTCATTTTCGTCCTCCCTAGGCTTATTCTTGTCCAATTAGGGTTTTTAACCAATCTTGTGCATCCAATAAGTTCATTTGTGTCATTGGATGAACATTTAGGTCATTTTCGTCCTCCCTAGGCTTATTCTTGTCCAATTAGGGTTTTTATGCAATCTTGTGAATCCAATAGGCGTGTTTGTGTCATTGGACGAACATTTAGGTCATTTTCGTCCTCCATAGGCTTATTCTTGTCCAATTAAGGTTTTTATGCAATCCTGTGCATCCAATAGGTGTGTTTGTGTCATTGGACGAACATTTAGGTCATTTACGTCCTCCCTAGGCTTATTCTTGTCCAATTAGGGTTTTTAACCAACCTTGTGCATCCAATAAGTTCATTTGTGTCATTGGTTGAACATTTAGGTCATTTTCGTCCTCCCTAGGCTTATTCTTGTCAAATTAGGGTTTTTAACCAACCTTGTGCATCCAATAAGTTCATTTGTGTCATTGGAGGAACATTTAGGTCATTTTCGTCCTCCCTAGGCTTATTCTTGTGCAATTAGGGTTTTTATGCAATCTTGTGCATCCAATAGGTGTGGTTGTGTCATTGGACAAACATTTAGGTCATTTTCGTCCTCCATAGGCTTATTCTTGTCCAATTAGGGTTTTTAACCAACCTTGTGCATCCAATAAGTTCATTTGTGTAATTGGATGAACATTTAGGTCATTTTCGTCATCCCTATGCTTATTCTTGTCCAATTAGGGTTTTTAACCAATCTTGTGCATCCAATAAGTTCATTTGTGTCATTGGATGATCATTTAGGTCATTTTCGTCCTCCCTAGTCTTATTCTTGTCCAATTAGGGTTTTTATGCAATCTTGTGCATCCAATAGTTGTGTTTGTTTCATTGGACGAACATTTAGGTCATTTTCGTCCTCCCTAGGCTTATTCTTGTCCAATTAGGGTTTTTAACCAATCTTGTGAATCCAATAAGTTCATTTGTGTCATTGGAGGAACATTTAGGTCATTTTGGTACTCCCAAGTCTTATTCTTGTCCAATTAGGGTTTTTATGCAATCTTATGCGTCCAATAGGTGTGTTTGTGTCATTGGATGAACATTTAGGTCATTTTCGTCTTTCCTATGCTTATTCTTGTCCAATTAGGGTTTTTAACCAATCTTGTGCATCCAATAGGTGTGTTTGTGTCATTGGAGGAACATTTAGGTCATTTTCGTCCTCCCTAGGCTTATTCTTGTCCAATTAGGGTTTTTAGACAATCTTGTGCATCCAATAAGTTCATTTGTGTCATTGGATGAACATTTAGGTCATTTTCGTCCTCCCTAGGCTTATTCTTGTCCAATTAGGGTTTTTACCCAACCTTGTGCATCCAATAAGTTCATTTGTGTCATTGGACGAACATTTAGGTCATTTTCGTCCTCCCTAGACTTATTCTTGTCCAATTATGGTTTTTAACCAACCTTGTGCATCCAATAAGTTCATTTGTGTAATTGGATGAACATTTAGGTCATTTTCGTCCTCCCTATGCTTATTCTTGTCCAATTAGGGTTTTTAACCAATCTTGTGCATCCAATAAGTTCATTTGTGTCATTGGATGAACATTTAGGTCGTTTTCGTCCTCCCTAGTCTTATTCTTGTCCAATTAGGGTTTTTATGCAATCTTGTGCATCCAATAGGTGTGTTTGTGTCATTGGACGAACATTTAGGTCATTTTCGTCCTCCCTAGGCTTATTCTTGTCCAATTAGGGTTTTTAACCAATCGTGTGCATCCAATAAGTTGATTTGTGTCATTGGATGAACAGTTAGGTCATTTTCGTACTCCCTAGGCTTATTCTTGTCCAATTAGGGTTTTTAACCAATCTTGTGCATCCAATAAGTTCATTTGTGTCATTGGATGAACATTTAGGTCATTTTCGTCTTCCCTAGGCTTATTCTTGTCCAATTAGGGTTTTTAACCTATCTTGTGCATCCAATAGGTGTGTTTGTGTCATTGGATAAATATTTAGGTCATTTTCGTCCTCCCTAGTCTTATTCTTGTCCATTTAGGGTTTTCATGTAATCCTGTGCATTCAATAGGTGTGTTTGTGTCATTGGACGAACATTTAGGTCATTTTCGCCCTCCCTAGGCTTATTCTTGTCCAATTAGGGTTTTTAACCAATCTTGTGCATCCAATAAGTTCATTTGTGTCATTAGACGAACATTTATGTCATTTTCGACCTCCCTAGGCTTATTCTTGTCCAATTAGGGTTTTTAACCAATCATGCGAATCCAATAAGTTGATTTGTGTCATTGGATGAACATTTAGGTCATTTTCGTCCTCCCGAGGCTTATTCTTGTCCAATTAGGGTTTTTAACCAATCTTGTGCATCCAATAAGTTCAGTTGTGTCATTGGATGAACAGTTAGGTCATTTTCGTCCTCCCAAGGCTTATTCTTGTCCATTTAGGGTTTTTAGCCAATCTTGTGCATCCAATAAGTTCATTTGTGTCATTGGATGAACATTTAGGTCATTTTCGTCCTCCCTAGTCTTATTTTTGTCCAATAGGTTTGTTTGTGTAATTGGACGAACATTTAGGTCATTTTCGCCCTCCCTAGGCTTATTCATGTCCAATTAGGGTTTTTAACCAACCTTGTGCATCCATTAAGTTCATTTGTGTCATTGGATGAACATTTAGGTCATTTTCGTCCTCCCTAGGCTTATTCTTGTCCAATTAGGGTTTTTAACCAATCTTGTGCATCCAATAAGTTCATTTGTGTCATTGGATGAACATTTAGGTCATTTTTGCGTCCCTAGTCTTATACTTGTCCAATTAGGATTTTTAACCAATCTTGTGCATCCAATAAGTTCATTTGTGTCATTAGACAAACATTTAGGTCATTTTCATCCTCCCTAGGCTTATTCTTGTCCAATTAGGGTTTTTGTGTAATCTTGTGCATTCAATAGGTGTGTTTGTGTCATTGGACGAACATTTAGGTCATTTTCGTCCTCCCTAGGCTTATTCTTGTCCGATTAGGGTTTTTAACCAATCTTGTGCATCCAATAAGTTCATTTGTGTCATTAGACGAACATTTATGTCATTTTCGTCCTCCCTAGGCTTATTCTTGTCCAATTAGGGTTTTTAACCAATCATGTGAATCCAATAAGTTGATTTGTGTCATTGGATGAACATTTAGGTCATTTTCGTCCTCCCTAGGCTTATTCTTGTCCAATTAGGGTTTTTAACCAATCTTGTGCATCCAATAAGTTCATTTGTGTCATTGGAGGAACATTTAGGTCATTTTCGTCCTCCCTTGTCTTATCCTTGTCCAATTATGGTTTTTATGCAATCTTGTGCATCCAATTGGTGTGTTTGTGTCATTGGAGGAACATTTAGGTCATTTTCGTGCTCCCTAGGCTTATTCTTGTCCAATTAGGGTTTTCAACCAATCTTGTGCATCCAATAAGTTCATTTGTGTCATTGGATGAACATTTAGGTCATTTTCGTCCTCCCTAGTCTTATTCTTGTCCAATTAGGGTTTTTAACCAATCTTGTGCATCCAATAGGTGTGTTTGTGTCATTGAATAAACATTTAGGTCATTTCCGTCCTCCTTAGTCTTATTCTTGTCCAATTAGGGTTTTTATGTAATCTTGTGCATTCAATAGGTGTGTTTGTGTCATTGGACGAACATTTAGGTCATTTTCGTCCTCCCTAGGCTTATTCTTGTCCAATTAGGGTTTTTAACCAATCTTGTGCATCCAATAGGTGTGTTTGTGTCATTGGAGGAACATTTAGGTCATTTTCGTCTTCCCTAGTCTTATTCTTGTCCAATTAGGGTTTTTATGCAATCTTGTGCATCCAATAGGTGTGTTTGTGTCATTGGACGAACATTTAGGTCATTTTCGCCCTCCCTAGGCTTATTCTTGTCCAATTAGGGTTTTTAACCAACCTTGTGCATCCAATAGGTGTGTTTGTGTCATTGGAGGAACATTTAGGTCATTTTCGTCCTCCCTAGGCTTATTCTTGTCCAATTAGGGTTTTTAACCAATCTTGTGCATCCAATAAGTTCATTTGTGTCATTGGATGAACATTTAGGTCATTTTCGTCCTCCCTAGTCTTATTCTTGTCAGATTAGGGTTTTTATGCAATCTTGTGCATCCAATATGTGTGTTTGTGTCATTGGATGAACATTTAGGTCATTTTCGTCCTCCCTAGGCTTATTCTTGTCCAATTAGGGTTTTTAACCAATCTTGTGCATCCAATAAGTTCATTTGTGTCATTGGATGAACATTTAGGTCATTTTCGTCCTCCCTAGTCTTATTCTTGTCCGATTAGGGTTTTTATGCAATCTTGTGCATCCAATAGGTGTCTTTGTGTCATTGGACGAACATTTAGGTCATTCTCGTCCTCCCTAGGCTTATTCTTGTCCAGTTAGGGTTTTTAACCAATCTTGTGCATCCAATAAGTTCATTTGTGTCATTGGATGAACATTTAGGTCATTTTCGTCCTCCCTAGGCTTATTCTTGTCCAATTAGGGTTTTTAGCCAATCTTGTGCATCCAATGGGTGTGTTTGTGTCATTAGATAAACATTTAGGTCATTTTCGTCCTCCCTAGTCTTATTCTTGTCCAATTAGGGTTTTTATGCAATCTTGTGCATCCAATAGGTGTGTTTGTGTCATTGGACGAACATTTAGGTCATTTTCGTCCTCCCTAGACTTATTCTTGTCCAATTAGGGTTTTTAACCAATCTTGTGCATCCAATAAGTTCATTTGTGTCATTGGTTGAACATTTAGGTAATTATCGTCCTCCCTAGGCTTATTCTTGTCCAATTAGGGTTTTTAACCAACCTTGTGCATCCAATAAGTTCATTTGTGTCATTGGAGGAACATTTGGGTCCTTTTCGTCCTCCCTAGTCTTATTTTTGTGCAATTAGGGTTTTTATGCAAACTTGTCCATCCAATAGGTGTGTTTGTGTCATTGGACGAACATTTAGGTAATTTTCGTCCTCCCTAGACTTATTCTTGTCCAATTAGGGTTTTTAACCAATCTTGTGAATCCAATAAGTTCATTTGTGTCATTGGATGAACATTTAGGTCATTTTCGTCTTCCATAGGGTTATTCTTGTCCAATTAGGGTTTTTAACCAATCTTGTGCATTCAATAGGTGTGTTTGTGTCATTGGATAAACATTTAGGTCATTTTCGTCCCTCTTAGTCTTATTCTTGTCCAATTAGGGTTTTTATGCAATCTTGTGCATCCAATAGGTGTGTTTGTGTCATTGGACGAACATTTAGGTCATTTTCGTCCTCCCTAGGCTTATTCTTGTCCAATTAGGGTTTTTAACCAACCTTGTGCATCCAATAAGTTCATTTGTGTCATTGGTTGAACATTTAGGTCATTTTCGTCCTCCCTAGGCTTATTCTTGTCAAATTAGGGTTTTTAACCAACCTTGTGCATCCAATAAGCTCATTTGTGTCATTGGAGGAACATTTAGGTCATTTTCGTCCTCCCTAGGCTTATTCTTGTGCAATTAGGGTTTTTATGCAATCTTGTGCTTCCAATAGGTGTGGTTGTGTCATTGGACGAACATTTAGGTCATTTTCGTCCTCCCTAGGCTTATTCTTGTCCAATTAGGGTTTTTAACCAACCTTGTGCATCCAATAAGTTCATTTGTGTAATTGGATGAACATTTAGGTCATTTTCGTCATCCCTATGCTTATTCTTGTCCAATTAGGGTTTTTAACCAATCTTGTCCATCCAATAAGTTCATTTGTGTCATTGGATGATCATTTAGGTCATTTTCGTCCTCCCTAGTCTTATTCTTGTCCAATTAGGGTTTTTATGCAATCTTGTGCATCCAATAGTTGTGTTTGTTTCATTGGACGAACATTTAGGTCATTTTCGTCCTCCCTAGGCTTATTCATGTCCAATTAGGGTTTTTAACCAATCTTTTGCATCCTATAAGTTCATTTGTGTCATTGGAGGAACATTTAGGTCATTTTCGTACTCCCAAGTCTTATTCTTGTCCAATTAGGGTTTTTATGCAATCTTATGCGTCCAATAGGTGTGTTTGTGTCATTGGATGAACATTTAGGTCATTTTCGTCTTTCCTATGCTTATTCTTGTCCAATTAGGGTTTTTAACCAATCTTGTGCATCCAATAGGTGTGTTTGTGTCATTGGAGGAACATTTAGGTCATTTTCGTCCTCCCTAGGCTTATTCTTGTCCAATTAGGGTTTCTAGCCAATCTTGTGCATCCAATATTTTCATTTGTGTCATTGGACGAACATTTAGGTCATTTTCGTCCTCCCTAGGCTTATTCTTGTCCAATTAGGGTTTTTACCCAACCTTGTGCATCCAATAAGTTCATTTGTGTCATTGGACGAACATTTATGTCATTTTCGTCCTCCCTAGACTTATTCTTGTCCAATTAGGGTTTTTTACCAACCTTGTGCATCCAATAAGTTCATTTGTGTAATTGGATGAACATTTAGGTCATTTTCGTCCTCCTTAGTCTTATTCTTGTCCAATTAGGGTTTTTATGCAATCTTGTGCATCCAATAGGTCTGTTTGTGTCATTGGACGAACATTTAGGTCATTTTCGTCGTCCCTAGGCTTATTCTTGTCCAATTAGGGTTTTTAACCAACCTTGTGCATCCAATAAGTTCATTTGTGTCATTGGATGAACATTTAGGTCATTTTCGTCCTCCCTAGGCTTATTCTTGTCCAATTAGGGTTTTTAGCCAATCTTGTGCATCTAATAAGTTCATTTGTGACATTGGAGGAACATTTAGGTCATTTTCGTCCTCCCTAGGCTTATTCTTGTCCAATTAGGGTTTTTAACCAATCTTGTGCATCCAATAGGTGTGTTTGTGTCATTGGATAAACATTTAGGTCATTTTCGTACTCCTTAGTCTTATTCTTGTCCAATTAGGGTTTTTATGTAATCTTGTGGATCCAATAGGTGTGTTTGTGTCATTGGACGAACATTAAGGTCATTTTCGTCCTCCCTAGGCTTATTCTTGTCCAATTAGGGTTTTTAACAAACCTTGTGCATCCAATAAGTACATTTGTGTCATTGGATGAACATTTAGGTCATTTACGTCCTCCCTATGCTTATTCTTGTCCAATTAGGGTTTTTAACCAATCTTGTGCATCCAATAAGTTCATTTGTGTCATTGGATGAACATTTAGGTCATTTTCGTCCTCCCTAGTCTTATTCTTGTCCAATTAGGGTTTTTATGCAATCTTGTGCATCCAATAGGTGTGTTTGTGTCATTGGACGAGCATTTAGGTCATTTTCGTCCTCCCTAGGCTTATTCTTGTCCAATTAGGGTTTTTAACCAATCTTGTGCATCCAATAAGTTCATTTGTGTCATTGGATGAACATTTAGGTCATTTTCGTCCTCCCTAGTCTTATTCTTGTCCAATTAGGGTTTTTATGCAATCTTGTGCATCCAATAGGAATGTATGTGTCATTGGAGGAACATTTAGGTCATTTTCGTCCTCCCTAGGCTTATTCTTGTCCAATTACGGTTTTTAACCAATCTTGTGCATCCAATAAGTTCATTTGTGTCATTGGATGAACATTTAGGTCATTTTCGTCCTCCCTAGGCTTATTCTTGTCCAATTACGGTTTTTATGCAATCTTGTGATCCAATAGGTGTGTTTGTGTCATTGGACGAGCATTTAGGTCATTTTCGTCCTCCCTAGGCTTATTCTTGTCCAATTAGGGTTTTTAACCAATCTTGTGCATCCAATAAGTTCATTTGTGTCATTGGATGAACATTTAGGTCATTTTCGTCCTCCCTAGTCTTATTCTTGTCCAATTAGGGTTTTTATGCAATCTTGTGCATCCAATAGGTGTGTTGGTGTCATTGGACGAACATTTAGGTCATTTTCGTCATCCCTTGGCTTATTCTTGTCCAATTAGGGTTTTTAACCAATCTTGTGCATCCAATAAGTTCATTTGTGTCATTTGATGAACATTTAGGTCATTTTCGTCCTCCCTAGTCTTATTCTTGTCCAATTAGGGTTTTTATGCAATCTTGTGCATCCAATAGGTGTGTTGGTGTCATTGGACGAACATTTAGGTCATTTTCGTCATCCCTAGGCTTATTCTTGTCCAATTAGGGTTTTTAACCAATCTTGTGCATCCAATAAGTTCATTTGTGTCATTGGATGAACATTTAGGTCATTTTCGTCCTCCCTAGTCTTATTCTTGTCCAATTAGGGTTTTTATGCAATCTTGTGCATCCAATAGGTGTGTTTGTGTCATTGGAAGAACATTTAGGCCATTTTCATCCTCCCTAGGCTTATTCTTGTCCGATTAGGGTTTTTAACCAATCTTGTGCATTCAATAAGTTCATTTGTGTCATTGGATGAACATTTAGGTCATTTTCGTCCTCCCTAGTCTTATTCTTTTCCAATTAGGGTTTTAAGCAATCTTGTGCATCCAATATGTGGGTTTGTGTCATTGGATGAACGTTTAGGTCATTTTCGTCCTCCCTATGCTTATTCTTGTCCAATTAGGGTTTTTAACCAATCTTGTGCATCCAATAAGTTCATTTGTGTCATTGGATGAACATTTAGGTCATTTTCGTCCTCCCTAGTCTTATTCTTGTCCAATTAGGGTTTTTATGCAATCTTGTGCATCCAATAGGTGTGTTTGTGTCATTTGACGAACATTTAGGTCATTTTCGTCCTCCCTAGGCTTATTCTTGTCCAATTAGGGTTTTTAACCAATCTTGTGCATCCAATAGGTGTGTTTGTGTCATTGGACGAACATTAAGGTCATTTTCGTCCTCCCTAGGCTTATTCTTGTCCAATTAGGGTTTTTAACAAACCTTGTGCATCCAATAAGTTCATTTGTGTCATTGGATGAACATTTAGGTCATTTACGTCCTCCCTATGCTTATTCTTGTCCAATTAGGGTTTTTAACCAATCTTGTGCATCCAATAAGTTCATTTGTGTCATTGGATGAACATTTAGGTCATTTTCGTCCTCCCTAGTCTTATTCTTGTCCAATTAGGGTTTTTATGCAATCTTGTGCATCCAATAGGTGTGTTTGTGTCATTTGACGAACATTTAGGTCATTTTCGTCCTCCCTAGGCTTATTCTTGTCCAATTAGGGTTTTTAACCTATCTTGTGCATCCAATAGGTGTGTTTGTGTCATTGGAGGAACATTTAGGTCATTTTCGTCCTCCCTAGTCTTATTATTGTCCAATTAGGGTTTTTATGCAATCTTGTGCATCCAATAGGTGTGTTTGTGTCATTGGATGAACAGTTAGGTCTTTTTCGTCCTCCCAAGGTTTATTCTTGTCCATTTAGGGTTTTTAGCCAATATTGTGTATCCAATAAGTTCATTTGTGTCAATGGAGGAACATTTAGGTCATTTTCGTCCTCCCTAGTCTTATTCTTGTCCAATTAGGGTTTTTATGCAATCTTGTGCATCCAATAGGTGTGTTTGTGTCATTTGACGAACATTTAGGTCATTTTCGTCCTCCCTAGGCTTATTCTTGTCCAATTAGGGTTTTTATGCAATCTTGTGCATCCAATAGGTGTGTTTGTTTCATTGGACGAACATTTAGGTCATTTTCGTCCTCCCTAGGCTTATTCTTGTCCAATTAGGGTTTTTAACCAATCTTGTGCATCCAATAAGTTCATTTGTGTCATTGGAGGAACATTTAGGTCATTTTCGTACTCCCAAGTCTTATTCTTGTCCAATTAGGGTTTTTATGCAATCTTGTGCGTCCAATAGGTGTGTTTGTGTCATTGGATGAACATTTAGGTCATTTTCGTCTTTCCTATGCTTATTCTTGTCCAATTAGGGTTTTTAACCAATCTTGTGCATCCAATAGGTGTGTTTGTGTCATTGGAGGAACATTTAGGTCATTTTCGTCCTCCCAAGGCTTATTCTTGTCCAATTAGGGTTTTTAGCCAATCTTGTGCATCCAATAAGTTCATTTGTGTCATTGGACGAACATTTAGGTCAATTTCGTCCTCCCTAGGCTTATTCTTGTCCAATTAGGGTTTTTACCCAACCTTGTGCATCCAATAAGTTCATTTGTGTCATTGGACGAACATTTATGTCATTTTCGTCCTCCCTAGACTTATTCTTGTCCAATTAGGGTTTTTAACCAACCTTGTGCATCCAATAAGTTCATTTGTGTAATTGGATGAACATTTAGGTCATTTTCGTCATCCCTATGCTTATTCTTGTCCAATTAGGGTTTTTAACCAATCTTGTGCATCCAATAGGTTCATTTGTGTCATTGGATGATCATTTAGGTCATTTTCGTCCTCCCTAGTCTTATTCTTGACCAATTAGGGTTTTTATGCAATCTTGTGCATCCAATAGTTGTGTTTGTTTCATTGGACGAACATTTAGGTCATTTTCGTCCTCCCTAGGCTTATTCTTGTCCAATTATGGTTTTTATCCAATCTTGAGCATCCAATAAGTTCATTTGTGTCATTGGAGGAACATTTAGGTCATTTTCGTACTCCCAAGTCTTATTCTTGTCCAATTAGGGTTTTTATGCAATCTTATGCGTCCAATAGGTGTGTTTGTGTCATTGGATGAACATTTAGGTCATTTTCGTCTTTCCTATGCTTATTCTTGTCCAATTAGGGTTTTTAACCAATCTTGTGCATCCAATAGGTGTGTTTGTGTCATTGGAGGAACATTTAGGTCATTTTCGTCCTCCCAAGGCTTATTCTTGTCCAATTAGGGTTTTTAGCCAATCTTGTGCATCCAATAAGTTCATTTGTGTCATTGGATGAACATTTAGGTCATTTTCGTCCTCCCTAGGCTTATTCTTGTCCAATTAGGGTTTTTACCCAACCTTGTGCATCCAATAAGTTCATTTGTGTCATTGGACGAACATTTATGTCATTTTCGTCCTCCCTAGACTTATTCTTGTCCAATTAGGGTTTTTAACCAACCTTGTGCATCCAATAAGTTCATTTGTGTAATTGGATGAACATTTAGGTCATTTTCGTCCACCCTATGCTTATTCTTGTCCAATTAGGGTTTTTAACCAATCTTGTGCATCCAATAAGTTCATTTGTGTCATTGGATGAACATTTAGGTCATTTTCGTCCTCCCTAGTCTTATTCTTGTCCAATTAGGGTTTTTATGCAATCTTGTGCATCCAATAGGTGTGTTTGTGTCATTGGACGAACATTTAGGTCATTTTCGTCCTCCCTAGGCTTATTCTTGTCCAATTAGGGTTTTTAACCAATCTTGTGCATCCAATAGGTGTGTTTGTGTCATTGGAGGAACATTTAGGTCATTTTCTTCCTCCCTAGTCTTATTATTGTCCAATTAGGGTTTTTATGCAATCTTGTGCATCCAATAGGTGTGTTTGTGTCATTGGACGAACATTAAGGTCATTTTCGTCCTCCCTAGGCTTATTCTTGTCCAATTAGGGTTTTTAACAAACCTTGTGCATCTAATAAGTTCATTTGTGTCATTGGATGAACATTTAGGTCATTTACGTCCTCCCTATGCTTATTCTTGTCCAATTAGGGTTTTTAACCAATCTTGTGCATCCAATAAGTTCATTTGTGTCATTGGATGAACATTTAGGTCATTTTCGTCCTCCCTAGTCTTATTCTTGTCCAATTAGGGTTTTTATGCAATCTTGTGCATCCAATAGGTGTGTTTGTGTCATTTGACGAACATTTAGGTCATTTTCGTCCTCCCTATGCTTATTCTTGTCCAATTAGGGTTTTTAACCAATGTTGTGCATCCAATAGGTGTGTTTGTGTCATTGGAGGAACATTTAGGTCATTTTCGTCCTCCCTAGTCTTATTATTGTCCAATTAGGGTTTTTATGCAATCTTGTGCATCCAATAGGTGTGTTTGTGTCATTGGATGAACAGTTAGGTCTTTTTCGTCCTCCTAAGGCTTATTCTTGTCCATTTAGGGTTTTTAGCCAATATTGTGTATCCAATAAGTTCATTTGTGTCATTGGAGGAACACTTAGGTCATTTTCGTCCTCCCTAGGCTTATTCTTGTCCAATTAGGGTTTTTAACCAATCATGTGCATCCAATAAGTTGATTTGGGTCATTGGATGAACATTTAGGTCATTTTCGTCCTGCCTAGGCTTATTCTTGTTCAATTAGGGTTTTTAACCAATCTTGTGCATCCAATAAGTTCATTTGTGTCATTGGATGAACATTTAGGTCATTTTCGTCCTCCCTAGGCTTATTCTTGTTCAGTTAGGGTTTTTAACCAATCTTGTGCATCCAATAAGTTCATTTGTGTCATTGGATGAACATTTAGGTTATTTTCGTCCTCCCTAGTCTTATTCTTGTCCAATAAGGTTTTAAGCAATCTTGTGCATCCAATAGGTGTGTTTGTGTCATTTGACGAACATTTAGGTCATTTTCGTCCTCCCTAGGCTTATTCTTGTCCAATTAGGGTTTTTAACCAATCTTGTGCATCCAATAGGTGTGTTTGTGTCATTGGAGGAACATTTAGGTCATTTTCTTCCTCGCTAGTCTTATTATTGTCCAATTAGGGTTTTTATGCAATCTTGTGCATCCAATAGGTGTGTTTGTGTCATTGGACGAACATTTAGGTCATTTTCGTCGTCCCTAGGCTTATTCTTGTCCAATTAGGGTTTTTACCCAACCTTGTGCATCCAATAAGTTCATTTGTGTCATTGGATGAACATTTAGGTCATTTTCGTCCTCCCTAGGCTTATTCTTGTCCAATTAGGGTTTTTAGCCAATCTTGTGCATCTAATAAGTTCATTTGTGACATTGGAGGAACATTTAGGTCATTTTCGTCCTCCCTAGGCTTATTCTTGTCCAATTTGGGTTTTTAACCAATCTTGTCCATCCAATAGGTGTGTTTGTGTCATTGGATAAACATTTAGGTCATTTTCGTCCTCCTTAGTCTTATTCTTGTCCAATTAGGGTTTTTATGTAATCTTGTGCATCCAATAGGTGTGTTTGTGTCATTGGACGAACATTAAGGTCATTTTCGTCCTCCCTAGGCTTATTCTTGTCCAATTAGGGTTTTTAACAAACCTTGTGCATCCAATAAGTTCATTTGTGTCATTGGATGAACATTTAGGTCATTTACGTCCTCCCTAGGCTTATTCTTGTCCAATTAGGGTTTTTAGCCAATCTTGTGCATCTAATAAGTTCATTTGTGACATTGGAGGAACATTTAGGTCATTTTCGTCCTCCCTAGGCTTATTCTTGTCCAATTAGGGTTTTTAACCAATCTTGTGCATCCAATAGGTGTGTTTGTGTCATTGGATAAACATTTAGGTCATTTTTGTCCTCCTTAGTCTTATTCTTGTCCAATTAGGGTTTTTATGCAATCTTGTGCATCCAATAGGTGTGTTTGTGTCATTGGACGAACATTTAGGTCATTTTCGTCGTCCCAAGGCTTATTCTTGTCCAATTAGGGTTTTTAACCAACCTTGTGCATCCAATAAGTTCATTTGTGTCATTGGATGAACATTTAGGTCATTTTCGTCCTCCCTAGGCTTATTCTTGTCCAATTAGGGTTTTTAGCCAATCTTGTGCATCTAATAAGTTCATTTGTGACATTGGAGGAACATTTAGGTCATTTTCGTCCTCCCTAGGCTTATTCTTTTCCAATTAGGGTTTTTAACCAATCTTGTGCATCTAATAGGTGTGTTTGTGTCATTGGATAAACATTTAGGTCATTTTCGTCCTCCTTAGTCTTATTCTTGTCCAATTAGGGTTTTTATGTAATCTTGTGCATCCAATAGGTGTGTTTGTGTCATTGGACGAACATTAAGGTCATTTTCGTCCTCCCTAGGCTTATTCTTGTCCAATTAGGGTTTTTAACCAACCTTGTGCATCCAATAAGTTCATTTGTGTCATTGGTTGAACATTTAGGTCATTTTCGTCCTCCCTAGGCTTATTCTTGTCTAATTAGGGTTTTTAACCAATCTTATGCATCCAATAAGTTCATTTGTGTCATTGGATGAACATTTAGGTCATTTTCGTCCTCCCTAGTCTTATACTTGTCCAATTAGGGTTTTTATGCAATCTAGTGCATCCAATAGGTGTGTTTGTGTCATTGGAGGAACATTTAGGTCATTTTCGTCTTCCCTAGTCTTATTCTTGTCCAATTAGGGTTTTTATGCAATCTTGTGCATCCAATAGGTGTGTTTGTGTCATTGGACAAACATTTAGGTCATTTTCGCCCTCCCTAGGCTTATTCTTGTCCAATTAGGGTTTTTAACCAACCTTGTGCATCCAATAAGTTCATTTGTGTCATTGGATGAACATTTAGGTCATTTTCGTCCTCCCTAGGATTATTCTTGTTCAATTAGGGTTTTTAACCAATCTTGTGCATCCAATAAGTTCATTTGTGTCATTGGATGAACATTTAGGTTATTTTCGTCCTCCCTAGTCTTATTCTTGTCCAATTAGGGTTTTAAGCAATCTTGTGCATCCAATATGTGTGATTGTGTCATTGGATGAACATTTAGGTCATTTTCGTCCTCCCTATGCTTATTCTTGTCCAATTAGGGTTTTTAACCAATCTTGTGCATCCAATAAGTTCATTTGTGTCATTGGATGAACATTTAGGTCATTTCCGTCCTCCCTAGTCTTATTCTTGTCCAATTAGGGTTTTAAGCAATCTTGTGCATCCAATATGCGGGTTTGTGTCATTGGATGAACATTTAGGTCATTTTCGTCCTCCCTATGCTTATTCTTGTCCAATTAGGGTTTTTAACCAATCTTGTGCATCCAATAAGTTCATTTGTGTCATTGGATGAACATTTAGGTCATTTTCGTCCTCCCTAGTCTTATTCTTGTCCAATTAGGGTTTTAAGCAATCTTGTGCATCCAATAGGTGTGTTTGTGTCATTGGATGAACATTTAGGTAATTTTAGTCCTCCCTATGCTTATTCTTGTCGAATTAGGGTTTTTATGCAATCTTGTGCATCAAATAGGTGTGTTTGTGTCATTGGACGAACATTTAGGTCATTTTCGTCCTCCCTAGGCTTATTCTTGTCCAATTAGGGTTTTTAACCAATCTTGTGTATCCAATAAGTTCATTTGTGTCATTGGTGGAACATTTAGGTCATTTACGTCCTCCCTAGGCTTATTCTTGTCCAATTAGGGTTTTCAACCAATCTTGTGCATCCAATAAGTTCATTTGTGTCATTGGATGAACATTTAGGTCATTTTCGTCCTCCCTAGGCTTATTCTTGTCCAATTAGGGTTTTTAACCAATCTTGTGAATCCAATAAGTTCATTTGTGTCATTGGTTGAACATTTAGGTCATTTTCGTCCTCCCTAGGCTTATTCTTGTCCAATTAGGGTTTTTAACCAATCTTGTGCATCCAATAAGTTCATTTGTGTCATTAGATGAACATTTAGGTCATTTTCGTCCTCCCTAGTCTTATTCTTGTCCAATTAGGGTTTTAAGCAATCTTGTGCATCCAATATGTGGGTTTGTGTCATTGGATGAACGTTTAGGTCATTTTCGTCCTCCCTATGCTTATTCTTGTCCAATTAGGGTTTTTAACCAATCTTGTGCATCCAATAAGTTCATTTGTGTCATTGGATGAACATTTAGGTCATTTTCGTCCTCCCTAGTCTTATTCTTGTCCAATTAGGGTTTTTATGCAATCTTGTGCATCCAATAGGTGTGTTTGTGTCATTGGACGAACATTTAGGTCATTTTCGTCCTCCCTAGGCTTATTCTTGTCCGATTAGGGTTTTTAACCAATTTTGTGCATTCAATAAGTTCATTTGTGTCATTGGAGGAGCATTTAGGTAATTTTCGTCCTCCCTAGTCTTATTCTTGTCCAATTAGGGTTTTAAGCAATCTTGTGCATCCAATATGTGGGTTTGTGTCATTGGATGAACGTTTAGGTCATTTTCGTCCTCCCTATGCTTATTCTTGTCCAATTAGGGTTTTTAACCAATCTTGTGCATCCAATAAGTTCATTTGTGTCATTGGATGAACATTTAGGTCATTTTCGTCCTCCCTAGTCTTATTCTTGTCCAATTAGGGTTTTTATGCAATCTTGTGCATCCAATAGGTGTGTTTGTGTCATTGGACGAACATTTAGGTCTTTTTCGTCCTCCCTATGCTTATTCTTGTCCAATTAGGGTTTTTAACCAATCTTGTGCATCCAATAAGTTCATTTGTGTCATTGGATGAACATTTAGGTCATTTTCGTCCTCCCTAGTCTTATTCTTGTCCAATTAGGGTTTTTATGCAATCTTGTGCATCCAATAGGTGTGTTTGTGTCATTGGATGAACATTTAGGTCATTTTTGTCCTCCCTAGTCTTATTCTTGTCCAATTAGGGTTTTTATGCAATCTTGTGCATCCAATAGGTGTGTTTGTGTCATTGGACGAACATTTAGGTCATTTTCGTCCTCCCTAGGCTTATTCTTGTCCAATTAGGGTTTTTAACCAATCTTGTGCATCCAATAAGTTCATTTGTGTCATTGGATGAACATTTAGGTCATTTTCGTCATCCCTAATTTTATTCTTGTGCATATAGGGTTTTAAGCAATCTTGTGCATCCAATATGTGTGTTTGTGTCATTGGATGAACATTTAGGTCATTTTCGTCCTCCCTATGCTTATTCTTGTCCAATTAGGGTTTTTAACCAATCTTGTGCATCCAATAAGTTCATTTGTGTCATTGGATGAACATTTAGGTCATTTTCGTCCTCCCTAGTCTTATTCTTGTCCAATTAGGGTTTTTATGCAATCTTGTGCATCCAATATATGTGTTTGTGTCATTGGAGGAACATTTAGGTCATTTTCGTCCTCCCTAGTCTTATTCTTGTCCAATTAGGGTTTTTATGCAATCTTGTGCATCCAATAGGTGTGTTTGTGTCATTGGACGAACATTTAGGTCATATTCGTCCTCCCTAGGCTTATTCTTGTCCAATTAGGGTTTTTAACCAATCTTGTGCATCCAATAAGTTCATTTGTGTCATTGGTTGAACATTTAGGTCATTTTCGTCCTCCCTAGGCTTATTCTTGTCCAATTAGGGTTTTTAACCAACCTTGTGTATCCAATAAGTTCATTTGTGTCATTTGTGGAACATTTAGGTCATTTACGTCCTCCCTAGTCTTATTCTTGTCCAATTAGGGTTTTTATGCAATCTTGTGCATCCAATAGGTGTGTTTGTGTCATTGGAGGAACATTTAGGTCATTTTCGTCCTCCTTAGTCTTATTCTTGTCCAATTAGGGTTTTTATGCAATCTTGTGCATCCAATAGGTGTGTTTGTGTCATTGGAAGAACATTTAGGTCATTTTCATCCTCCCTAGGCTTATTCTTGTCCGATTAGCGTTTTTAACAAATCTTGTGCATTCAATAAGTTCATTTGTGTCATTGGATGAACATTTAGGTCATTTTCGTCCTCCCTAGTCTTATTCTTGTCCAATTAGGGTTTTAAGCAGTCTTGTGCATCCAATATGTGGGTTTGTGTCATTGGATGAACATTTAGGTCATTTTCGTCCTCCCTATGCTTATTCTTGTCCAATTAGGGTTTTTAACCAATCTTGTGCATCCAATAAGTTCATTTGTGTCATTGGATGAACATTTAGGTCATTTTCGTCCTCCCTAGTCTTATTCTTGTCCAATTAGGGTTTTTATGCAATCTTGTGCATCCAATAGGTGTGTTTGTGTCATTGGACGAACATTTAGGTCATTTTCGTCCTCCCTAGGCTTATTCTTGTCCAATTAGGGTTTTTAACCAATCTTGTGCATCCAATAGGTGTGTTTGTGTCATTGTAGGAACATTTAGGTCATTTTCGTCCTCCCTAGTCTTATTCTTGTCCGATTAGGGTTTTTATGCAATCTTGTGCATCCAATAGGTGTGTTTGTGTCATTGGATGAACATTTAAGTCATTTTCGTCCTCCCTAGTCTTATTCTTGTCTAATTAGGGTTTTTATGCAATCTTGTGCATCCAATAGGTGTGTTTGTGTCATTGGACGAAATTTTAGGTCATTTTCGTTCTCCCTAGGCTTATTCTTGTCCAATTAGAGTTTTTAACCAATCTTGTGCATCCAATAAGTTCGTTTGTGTCATTCGATGAACATTTAGGTCATTTTCGTCCTCCCTAGTCTTATTCTTGTCCAATTAGGGTTTTAAGCAATCTTGTGCATCCAATATGTGTGTTTGTGTCATTGGATGAACATTTAGGTAATTTTCGTCCTCCCTATGCTTATTCTTGTCCAATTAGGGTTTTTAACAAATCTTGTGCATACAATAAGTTCATTTGTGTCATTGGATGAACATTTAAGTCACTTTCGTCCTCCCTAGTCTTATTCTTGTCCAATTAGGGTTTTTATGCAATCTTGTGCATCCAATAGGTGTGTTTGTGTCATTGGAGGAACATTTAGGTCATTTTCGTCCTCCCTAGTCTTATTCTTGTCCAATTAGGGTTTTTATGCAATCTTGTGCATCCAATAGGTGTCTTTGTGTCATTGGAGGAACATTTAGGTCATTTTCGTCCTCCCTAGTCTTATTTTTGTCCAATTAGGGTTTTTATGCAATCTTGTGCATCCAATAGGTGTGTTTGTGTCATTGGATGAACATTTAGGTCATTTTCGTCCTCCCTAGGCTTATTCTTGTCCAATTAGGGTTTTTAACCAATCTTGTGCATCCAATAAGTTCATTTGTGTCATTGGATGAACATTTAGGTCATTTTCGTCATCCCTAGGCTTATTCTTGTCCAATTAGGGTTTCTAACCAATCTTGTGCATCCAATAGGTGTGTTTAGTCATTTGATGAACATTTAGGTCATTTTCGTCCTCCCTAGGATTATTCTTGTCCAATTAGTGTTTTTAACCAATCTTGTGCATCCAATAAGTTCATTTGTGTCATTGGATTAACATTTAGGTCATTTTCGTCCTCCCTAGGCTTATTCTTGTCCAATTAGGGTTTCTAACCAATCTAGTGCATCTAATAGGTGTGTTTGTGTCATTGGATGAACATTTAGGTCATTTTCGTCCTCCCTAGGCTTATTCTTGTCCAATTAGGGTTTTTAACCAATCTTGTGCATCCAATAAGTTCATTTGTGTCATTGGATGAACATTTAGGTCATTTTCGTCCTCCCTAGACTTATTCTTCTCCAATTTGGGTTTTTATGCAATCTTGTGCATCCAATAGGTGTGTTTGTGTCATTGGACGAACATTTAGGTCATTTTCGTCCTCCCTAGGCTTATTCTTGTCCAATTAGGGTTTTTAACCAATCTTGTGCATCCAATAGGTGTGTTTGTGTCATTGGAGGAACATTTAGGTCATTTTCGTCCTCCCTAGACTTATTATTGTCCAATTAGGGTTTTTATGCAATCTTGTGCATCCAATAGGTGTGTTTGTGTCATTGGATGAACAGTTAGGTCTTTTTCGTCCTCCCAAGGCTTATTCTTGTCCATTTAGGGTTTTTAGCCAATATTGTGTATCCAATAAGTTCATTTGTGTCATTGGAGGAACATTTAGGTCATTTTCGTCCTCCCTAGGCTTATTCTTGTCCAATTAGGGTTTTTAACCAATCATGTGCATCCAATAAGTTGATTTGGGTCATTGGATGAACATTTAGGTCATTTTCGTCCTGCCTAGGCTTATTCTTGTTCAATTAGGGTTTTTAACCAATCTTGTGCATCCAATAAGTTCATTTGTGTCATTGGATGAACATTTAGGTCATTTTCGTCTTCGCTAGGCTTATTCTTATCCAATTAGGGTTTTTAACCAATCTTGTGCATCCAATAGTTGTGTTTGTGTCATTGGATAAACATTTAGGTCATTTTCGTCCTCCCTAGGCTTATTCTTGTCCAATTAGGGTTTTTAACCAATCTTGTGCATCCAATAAGTTCATTTGTGTCATTGGTTGAACATTTAGGTCATTTTCGTCCTCCCTAGGCTTATTCTTGTCCAATTAGGGTTCTTAACCAATCTTGTGCATCCAATAAGTTCATTTGTGTCATTGGATGAACATTTAGGTCATTTTCGTCCTCCCTAGGCTTATACTTGTCCAATTAGGGTGTTTATGCAATCTAGTGCATCCAATAGGTGTGTTTGTGTCATTGGAGGAACATTTAGGTCATTTTCGTCTTCCCTAGTCTTATTCTTGTCCAATTAGGGTTTTTATGCAATCTTGTGCATCCAATAGGTGTGTTTGTGTCATTGGACGAACATTTAGGTCATTTTCGCCCTCCCTAAGCTTATTCTTGTCCAATTAGGGTTTTTAACCAACCTTGTGCATCCAATAAGTTCATTTGTGTCATTGGATGAACATTTAGGTCATTTTCGTCCTCCCTAGGCTTATTCTTGTTCAGTTAGGGTTTTTAACCAATCTTGTGCATCCAATAAGTTCATTTGTGTCATTGGATGAACATTTAGGTTATTTTCGTCCTCCCTAGTCTTATTCTTGTCCAATTAGGGTTTTAAGCAATCTTGTGCATCCAATATGTGTGTTTGTGTCATTGGATGAACATTTAGGTCATTTTCGTCCTCCCTATGGTTATTCTTGTCCAATTAGGGGTTTTAACCAATCTTGTGCATCCAATAAGTTCATTTGTGTCATTGGATGAACATTTAGGTCATTTTCGTCCTCCCTAGTCTTATTCTTGTCCAATTAGGGTTTTTATGCAATCTTGTGCATCCAATAGGTGTGTTTGTGTCATTTGACGAACATTTAGGTCATTTTCGTCCTCCCTAGGCTTATTCTTGTCCAATTAGGGTTTTTAACCAATCTTGTGCATCCAATAGATGTGTTTGTGTCATTGGAGGAACATTTAGGTCATTTTCGTCCTCCCTAGTCTTATTATTGTCCAATTAGGGTTTTTATGCAATCTTGTGCATCCAATAGGTGTGTTTGTGTCATTGGATGAACAGTTAGGTCTTTTTCGTCCTCCCAAGGCTTATTCTTGTCCATTTAGGGTTTTTAGCCAATATTGTGTATCCAATAAGTTCATTTGTGTCATTGGAGGAACATTTAGGTCATTTTCGTCCTCCCTAGGCTTATTCTTGTCCAATTAGGGTTTTTAACCAATCATGTGCATCCAATAAGTTGATTTGTGTCATTGGATGAACATTTAGGTCATTTTCGTCCTGCCTAGGCTTATTCTTGTTCAATTAATGTTTTTAACCAATCTTGTGCATCCAATAAGTTCATTTGTGTCATTGGATGAACATTTAGGTCATTTTCGTCTTCGCTAGGCTTATTCTTATCCAATTAGGGTTTTTAACCAATCTTGTGCATCCAATAGGTGTGTTTGTGTCATTGGATAAACATTTAGGTCATTTTCGTCCTCCCTAGGCTTATTCTTGTCCAATTAGGGTTTTTAACCAATCTTGTGCATCCAATAAGTTCATTTGTGTCATTGGTTGAACATTTAGGTCATTTTCGTCCTCCCTAGGCTTATTCTTGTCCAATTAGGGTTCTTAACCAATCTTGTGCATCCAATAGGTTTGTTTGTGTCATTGGACGAACATTTAGGTCATTTTCGTCTACCCTAGGCTTATTCTTGACCAATTAGGGTTTTTAACCAATCTTGTGCATCCAATAGGTGTGTTTGTGTCATTGAAGGAACATTTAGGTCATTTTCGTCCTCCCTAGTCTTATTCTTGTCCAATTAGGGTTTTTATGCAATCTTGTGCATCCAATAGGTGTGTTTGTGTCATTGGACGAACATTTAGGTCATTTTCGTTCTCCCTAGGCTTGTTCTTGTCCAGTTAGGATTTTTAACCAATCTTGTGTATCGAATAATTGTTCATTTGTGTCATTGGCTGAACATTTAGGTTATTTTCGTCCTCCCTAGGCTTATTCTTGTTCAGTTAGGGTTTTTAACCAATCTTGTGCATCCAATAGGTGTGTTTGTGTCATTGGAAGAACATTTAGGTTATTTTCGTCCTCCCTAGTCTTATTCTTGTCCAATTAGGGTTTTAAGCAATCTTGTGCATCCAATAGGTGTGTTTGTGTCATTGGACGAACATTTAGGTCATTTTCGTCCTCCCTAGGCTTATTCTTGTCCAATTAGGGTTTTTAACCAATCGGGTGCATCCAATAAGTTGATTTGTGTCATTGGATGAACAGTTAGGTCATTTTCCTACTCCCTAGGCTTATTCTTGTCCAATTAGGGTTTTTAACCAATCTTGTGCATCCAATAAGTTCATTTGTGTCATTGGATGAACATTTAGGTCATTTTCGTCTTCCCTAGGCTTATTCTTGTCCAATTAGGGTTTTTAACCAATCTTGTGCATCCAATAGGTGTGTTTGTGTCATTGGATAAATATTTAGGTCATTTTCGTCCTCCCTAGTCTTATTCTTGTCCATTTAGGGTTTTCATGTAATCTTGTGCATTCAATAGGTGTGTTTGTGTCATTGGACGAACATTTAGGTCATTTTCGCCCTCCCTAGGCTTATTCTTGTCCAATTAGGGTTTTTAACCAATCTTGTGCATCCAATAAGTTCATTTGTGTCATTAGACGAACATTTATGTCATTTTCGACCTCCCTAGGCTTATTCTTGTCCAATTAGGGTTTTTAACCAATCATGCGAATCCAATAAGTTGATTTGTGTCATTGGATGAACATTTAGGTCATTTTCGTCCTCCCGAGGCTTATTCTTGTCCAATTAGGGTTTTTAACCAATCTTGTGCATCCAATAAGTTCAGTTGTGTCATTGGATGAACAGTTAGGTCATTTTCGTCCTCCCAAGGCTTATTCTTGTCCATTTAGGGTTTTTAGCCAATCTTGTGCATCCAATAAGTTCATTTGTGTCATTGGATGAACATTTAGGTCATTTTCGTCCTCCCTAGTCTTATTTTTGTCCAATAGGTTTGTTTGTGTAATTGGACGAACATTTAGGTCATTTTCGCCCTCCCTAGGCTTATTCATGTCCAATTAGGGTTTTTAACCAACCTTGTGCATCCATTAAGTTCATTTGTGTCATTGGATGAACATTTAGGTCATTTTCGTCCTCCCTAGGCTTATTCTTGTCCAATTAGGGTTTTTAACCAATCTTGTGCATCCAATAAGTTCATTTGTGTCATTGGATGAACATTTAGGTCATTTTTGCGTCCCTAGTCTTATACTTGTCCAATTAGGATTTTTAACCAATCTTGTGCATCCAATAAGTTCATTTGTGTCATTAGACAAACATTTAGGTCATTTTCATCCTCCCTAGGCTTATTCTTGTCCAATTAGGGTTTTTGTGTAATCTTGTGCATTCAATAGGTGTGTTTGTGTCATTGGACGAACATTTAGGTCATTTTCGTCCTCCCTAGGCTTATTCTTGTCCGATTAGGGTTTTTAACCAATCTTGTGCATCCAATAAGTTCATTTGTGTCATTAGACGAACATTTATGTCATTTTCGTCCTCCCTAGGCTTATTCTTGTCCAATTAGGGTTTTTAACCAATCATGTGAATCCAATAAGTTGATTTGTGTCATTGGACGAACATTTAGGTCATTTTCGTCCTCCCTAGGCTTATTCTTGTCCAATTAGGATTTTTAACCAATTTTGTGCATCCAATAAGTTCAGTTGTGTCATTGGATGAACAGTTAGGTCATTTTCGTCCTCCCAAGGCTTATTCTTGTCCATTTAGGGTTTTTAGCCAATATTGGGTATCCAATAAGTTGATTTGTGTCATTGGATGAACATTTAGGTCATTTTCGTCCTGCCTAGGCTTATTCTTGTTCAATTAGGGTTTTTAACCAATCTTGTGCATCCAATAAGTTCATTTGTGTCATTGGATGAACATTTAGGTCATTTTCGTATTCGCTAGGCTTATTCTTATCCAATTAGGGTTTTTAACCAATCTTGTGCATCCAATAGGTGTGTTTGTGTCATTGGATAAACATTTAGGTCATTTTCGTCCTCCCTAGGCTTATTGTTGTCCAATTAGGGTTTTTAACCAATCTTGTGCATCCAATAAGTTCATTTGTGTCATTGGATGAACATTTAGGTCATTTTCGTCGCCCTAGTCTTATACTTGTCCAATTAGGATTTTTAACCAATCTTGTGCATCCAATAAGTTCATTTGTGTCATTAGTCAAACATTTAGGTCATTTTCGTCCTCCGTAGGCTTATTCTTGTCCAATTAGGGTTTTTATGTAATCTTGTGCATTCAATAGGTGTGTTTGTGTCATTGGACGAACATTTAGGTCATTTTCGTCCTCCCTAGGCTTATTCTTGTCCAATTAGGGTTTTTAACCAATCTTGTGCATCCAATAAGTTCATTTGTGTCATTAGACGAACATTTATGTCATTTTCGTCCTCCCTAGGCTTATTGTTGTCCAATTAGGGTTTTTAACCAATCATGTGAATCCAATAAGTTGATTTGTGTCATTGGATGAACATTTAGGTCATTTTCGTCCTCCCTAGGCTTATTCTTGTCCAATTAGGATTTTTAACCAATCTTGTGCATCCAATAAGTTCAGTTGTGTCATTGGATGAACAGTTAGGTCATTTTCGTCCTCCCAAGGCTTATTCTTGTCCATTTAGGATTTTTAGCCAATATTGTGTATCCAATAAGTTCATTTGTGTCATTGGAGGAACATTTAGGTCATTTTCGTCCTCCCTAGGCTTATTCTTGTCCAATTAGGGTTTTTAACCAATCTTGTGCATCCAATAAGTTCATTTGTGTCATTGGATAAACATTTAGGTCATTTTCGTCCTCCTTAGTCTTATTCTTGTCCAATTAGGGTTTTTATGCAATCTTGTGCATCCAATAGGTGTGTTTGTGTCATTTGACGAACATTTAGGTCATTTTCGTCCTCCCTAGGCTTATTCTTGTCCAATTAGGGTTTTTAACCAATCTTGTGCATCCAATAGGTGTGTTTGTGTCATTGGAGGAACATTTAGGTCATTTTCGTCTTCCCTAGTCTTATTCTTGTCCAATTAGGGTTTTTATGCAATCTTGTGCATCCAATAGGTGTGTTTGTGTCATTGGACGAACATTTAGGTCATTTTCGCCCTCCCTAGGCTTATTCTTGTCCAATTAGGGTTTTTAACCAACCTTGTGCATCCAATAGGTGTGTTTGTGTCATTGGAGGAACATTTAGGTCATTTTCGTCCTCCCTAGGCTTATTCTTGTCCAATTAGGGTTTTTAACCAATCTTGTGCATCCAATAAGTTCATTTGTGTCATTGGATGAACATTTAGGTCATTTTCGTCCTCCCTAGGCTTATTCTTGTCCAATTAGGGTTTTAAACCAATCTTGTGCATCCAATAAGTTCATTTGTGTCATTGGATGAACATTTAGGTCATTTTCGTCCTCCCTAGGCTTTTTCTTGTCCAATTAGGGTTTTTATGCAATCTTGTGCATCCAATAGGTGTGTTTGTGTCATTGGACGAACATTTAGGTCATTTTCGTCCTCCCTAGGCTTATTCTTGTCCAATTAGGGTTTTTATGCAATCTTGTGCATCCAATAGGTGTGTTTGTGTCATTGGACGAACATTTATGTCATTTTCGTCCTCCCTAGTCTTATTCTTGTCGAATTAGGGTTTTTATACAATCTTGTGCATCCAATAGGTGTGTTTGTGTCATTGGAGGAACATTTAGGTCATTTTCGTCCTCCCTAGTCTTATTCTTGTCCAATTAGGGTTTTTATGCAATCTTGTGCATCCAATAGGTGTGTTTGTTTCATTGGACGAACATTTAGGTCATTTTCGTCGTCCCTAGGCTTATTCTTGTCCAATTAGGGTTTTTAACCAACCTTGTGCATCCAATAAGTTCATTTGTGTCATTGGATGAACATTTAGGTCATTTTCGTCCTCCCTAGGCTTATTCTTGTCCAATTAGGGTTTTTAGCCAATCCTGTGCATCCAATAGGTGTGTTTGTGTCATTGGAGGAACATTTAGGTCATTTTCGTCCTCCCTAGTCTTATTCTTGTCCAATTAGGGTTTTTATGCAATCTTGTGCATCCAATAGGTGTGTTTGTGTCATTGGACGAACATTTAGGTCATTTTCGTCCTCCCTAGGCTTATTCTTGTCTAGTTAGGATTTTTAACCAATCTTGTGCATCCAATAAATGTTCATTTGTGTCATTGGATGAACATATAGGTCATTTTCGTCCACCCTAGGCTTATTCTTGTCCAATTAGGGTTTTTAACCAATCTTGTGCATCCAATAGGTGTGTTTGTGTCATTGGAGGAACGTTTAGGTCATTTTCGTCCTCCCTAGTCTTATTCTTGTCCAATTAGGGTTTTTATGCAATCTTGTGCATCCAATAGGTGTGTTTGTGTCAATTGACGAACATTTAGGTCATTTTAGTCCTCCCTAGGCTTATTCTTGTCCAATTATGGTTTTTAACCAATCTTGTGCATCCAATAAGTTGATTTGTGTCATTGGATGAACATTTAGGTCATTTTCGTCCTCCCAAGGCTTATTCTTGTCCAATTAGGGTTTTTAACCAATCTTGTGCATCCAATAAGTTCATTTGTGTCATTGGATGATTATTTAGGTCATTTTCGTCTTCCCTAGGCTTATTCTTGTCCAATTAGGGTTTTTAACCAATCTTGTGCATCCAATAGGTGTGTTTGTGTCATTGGATAAACATTTAGGTCATGTTCGTCCTCCCTAGTCTTATTCTTGTCCAATTAGGGTTTTTATGCAATCTTGTGCATCCAATAGGTGTGTTTGTGTCATTGGACGAACATTTAGGTCATTTTCGTCCTCCCTAGACTTATTCTTGTCCAATTAGGGTTTTTAACCAGCGTTGTGCATCCAATAAGTTCATTTGTGTCATTGGAGGAACATTTAGGTCATTTTCGTCCTCCCTAGTCTAATTCTTGTCCAATTAGGGTTTTTATGCAATCTTGTGCATCCAATAGGTGTGTTTGTGTCATTGGACGAACATTTAGGTCATTTTCGTCCTCCCTAGGCTTATTCTTGTCCAATTAGGGTTTTTAACAAACCTTGTGCATCCAATAAGTTCATTTGTGTCATTGGATGAACATTTAGGTCATTTACGTCCTCCCTATGCTTATTCTTGTCCAATTAGGGTTTTTAACCAATCTTGTGCATCCAATAAGTTCATTTGTGTCATTGGATGAACATTTAGGTCATTTTCGTCCTCCCTAGTCTTATTCTTGTCCAATTAGGGTTTTTATGCAATCTTGTGCATCCAATAGGTGTGTTTGTGTCATTTGACGAACATTTAGGTCATTTTCGTCCTCCCTAGGCTTATTCTTGTCCAATTAGGGTTTTTAACCAATCTTGTGCATCCAATAGGTGTGTTTGTGTCATTGGACGAACATTAAGGTCATTTTCGTCCTCCCTAGGCTTATTCTTGTCCAATTAGGGTTTTTAACAAACCTTGTGCATCCAATAAGTTCATTTGTGTCATTGGATGAACATTTAGGTCATTTACGTCCTCCCTATGCTTATTCTTGTCCAATTAGGGTTTTTAACCAATCTTGTGCATCCAATAAGTTCATTTGTGTCATTGGATGAACATTTAGGTCATTTTCGTCCTCCCTAGTCTTATTCTTGTCCAATTAGGGTTTTTATCCAATCTTGTGCATCCAATAGGTGTGTTTGTGTCATTTGACGAACATTTAGGTCATTTTCGTCCTCCCTAGGCTTATTCTTGTCCAATTAGGGTTTTTAACCAATCTTGTGCATCCAATAGGTGTGTTTGTGTCATTGGAGGAACATTTAGGTCATTTTCGTCCTCCCTAGACTTATTATTGTCCAATTAGGGTTTTTATGCAATCTTGTGCATCCAATAGGTGTGTTTGTGTCATTGGATGAACAGTTAGGTCTTTTTCGTCCTCCCAAGGCTTATTCTTGTCCATTTAGGGTTTTTAGCCAATATTGTGTATCCAATAAGTTCATTTGTGTCATTGGAGGAACATTTAGGTCATTTTCGTCCTCCCTAGGCTTATTCTTGTCCAATTAGGGTTTTTAACCAATCATGTGCATCCAATAAGTTGATTTGGGTCATTGGATGAACATTTAGGTCATTTTCGTCCTGCCTAGGCTTATTCTTGTTCAATTAGGGTTTTTAACCAATCTTGTGCATCCAATAAGTTCATTTGTGTCATTGGATGAACATTTAGGTCATTTTCGTCTTCGCTAGGCTTATTCTTATCCAATTAGGGTTTTTAACCAATCTTGTGCATCCAATAGGTGTGTTTGTGTCATTGGATAAACATTTAGGTCATTTTCGTCCTCCCTAGGCTTATTGTTGTCCAATTAGGGTTTTTAACCAATCTTGTGCATCCAATAAGTTCATTTGTGTCATTGGATGAACATTTAGGTCATTTTCGTCGCCCTAGTCTTATACTTGTCCAATTAGGATTTTTAACCAATCTTGTGCATCCAATAAGTTCATTTGTGTCATTAGTCAAACATTTACGTCATTTTCGTCCTCCGTAGGCTTATTCTTGTCCAATTAGGGTTTTTATGTAATCTTGTGCATTCAATAGGTGTGTTTGTGTCATTGGACGAACATTTAGGTCATTTTCGTCCTCCCTAGGCTTATTCTTGTCCAATTAGGGTTTTTAACCAATCTTGTGCATCCAATAAGTTCATTTGTGTCATTAGACGAACATTTATGTCATTTTCGTCCTCCCTAGGCTTATTGTTGTCCAATTAGGGTTTTTAACCAATCATGTGAATCTAATAAGTTGATTTGTGTCATTGGATGAACATTTAGGTCATTTTCGTCCTCCCTAGGCTTATTCTTGTCCAATTAGGATTTTTAACCAATCTTGTGCATCCAATAAGTTCAGTTGTGTCATTGGATGAACAGTTAGGTCATTTTCGTCCTCCCAAGGCTTATTCTTGTCCATTTAGGGTTTTTAGCCAATATTGTGTATCCAATAAGTTCATTTGTGTCATTGGAGGAACATTTAGGTCATATTCGTCCTCCCTAGGCTTATTCTTGTCCAATTAGGGTTTTTAACCAATCATGTGCATCCAATAAGTTGATTTGTGTCTTTGGATGAACATTTAGGTCATTTTCGTCCTGCCTAGGCTTATTCTTGTTCAATTAGGGTTTTTAACCAATCTTGTGCATCCAATAAGTTCATTTGTGTCATTAGTCAAACATTTAGGTCATTTTCGTCCTCCGTAGGCTTATTCTTGTCCAATTAGGGTTTTTATGTAATCTTGTGCATTCAATAGGTGTGTTTGTGTCATTGGACGAACATTTAGGTCATTTTCGTCCTCCCTAGGCTTATTCTTGTCCAATTAGGGTTTTTAACCAATCTTGTGCATCCAATAAGTTCATTTGTGTCATTAGACGAACATTTATGTCATTTTCGTCCTCCCTAGGCTTATTGTTGTCCAATTAGGGTTTTTAACCAATCATGTGAATCCAATAAGTTCCTTTGTGTCATTGGATGAACATTTAGGTCATTTTCGTCCTCCCTAGGCTTATTCTTGTCCAATTAGGATTTTTAACCAATCTTGTGCATCCAATAAGTTCAGTTGTGTCATTGGATGAACAGTTAGGTCATTTTCGTCCTCCCAAGGCTTATTCTTGTCCATTTAGGATTTTTAGCCAATATTGTGTATCCAATAAGTTCATTTGTGTCATTGGAGGAACATTTAGGTCATTTTCGTCCTCCCTAGGCTTATTCTTGTCCAATTAGGGTTTTTAACCAATCATGTGCATCCAATAAGTTGATTTGTGTCATTGGATGAACATTTAGGTCATTTTCGTCCTGCCTAGGCTTATTCTTGTTCAATTAGGGTTTTTAACCAATCTTGTGCATCCAATAAGTTCATTTGTGTCATTAGTCAAACATTTAGGTCATTTTCGTCCTCCGTAGGCTTATTCTTGTCCAATTAGGGTTTTTATGTAATCTTGTGCATTCAATAGGTGTGTTTGTGTCATTGGACGAACATTTAGGTCATTTTCGTCCTCCCTAGGCTTATTCTTGTCCAATTAGGGTTTTTATCCAATCTTGTGCATCCAATAAGTTCATTTGTGTCATTAGACGAACATTTATGTCATTTTCGTCCTCCCTAGGCTTATTGTTGTCCAATTAGGGTTTTTAACCAATCATGTGAATCCAATAAGTTCATTTGTGTCATTGGATGAACAGTTAGGTCATTTTCGTCCTCCCAAGGCTTATTCTTGTCCATTTAGGATTTTTAGCCAATATTGTGTATCCAATAAGTTCATTTGTGTCATTGGAGGAACATTTAGGTCATTTTCGTCCTCCCTAGGCTTATTCTTGTCCAATTAGGGTTTTTAACCAATCATGTGCATCCAATAAGTTGATTTGTGTCATTGGATGAACATTTAGGTCATTTTCGTCCTGCCTAGGCTTATTCTTGTTCAATTAGGGTTTTAAACCAATCTTGTGCATCCAATAAGTTCATTTGTGTCATTGGATGAACATTTAGGTCATTTTCGTCTTCGCTAGGCTTATTCTTATCCAATTAGGGTTTTTAACCAATCTTGTGCATCCAATAGGTGTGTTTGTGTCATTGGATAAACATTTAGGTCATTTTCCTCCTCCCTAGTCTTATTCTTGTCCAATTAGGGTTATTAGGTAATCTTTTGCATTCAATAGCTGTGTTTGTGTCATTGGACGAACATTTAGGTCATTTTCGTCCTCCCTAGCCTTATTCTTGTCCGATTAGGGTTTTTAACCAATCTTGTGCATCCAATAAGTTCAGTTGTGTCATTGGATGAACAGTTAGGTCATTTTTGTCCTCCCAAGGCTTATTCTTGTCCATTTAGGGTTTTTAACCAATCTTGTGCATCCAATAAGTTCATTTGTGTCGATGGATGAACATTTAGGTCATTTTCGTCCTCCCTAGGCTTATTCTTGTCCATTTAGGGTTTTTCGCCAATTTTGTGCATCCAATAAGTTCATTTGTGTTATTGGAGGAACATTTATGTCATTTTCGTCCTCCCTAGTCTTATTCTTGTCCAATTAGGGTTTTTATGCAATCTTGTGCATCCAATAGGTGTGTTTGTGTCATTGGACGAACATTTAGGTCATTTTCGTCCTCCCTAGACTTATTCTTGTCCAATTAGGGTTTTTAACCAACGTTGTGCATCCAATAAGTTCATTTGTGTCATTGGATGAACATTTAGGCCATTTTCGTCTTTCCTAGGATTATTCTTGTCCAATTAGGGTTTTTAACCAATCTTGTGCATCCAACACGTGTGTTTGTGTCATTGGATAAACATTTAGGTCATTTTCGTCCTCCCTAGTCTTATTCTTGTCCAATTAGGGTTTTTATGCAATCTTGTGCATCCAATAGGTGTGTTTGTGTCATTGGACGAACATTTAGGTCATTTTCGTCCTCCCTAGGCTTATTCTTGTCTGATTAGGGTTTTAAACCAATCTTGTGCATTCAATAAGTTCATTTGTGTCATTGGATGAACATTTAGGTCATTTTCGTCCTCCCTAGTCTTATTCTTGTCCAATTAGGGTTTTAAGCAATCTTGTGCATCCAATATGTGGGTTTGTGTCATTGGATGAACGTTTAGGTCATTTTCGTCCTCCCTATGCTTATTCTTGTCCAATTAGGGTTTTTATGCAATCTTGTGCATCCAATAGGTGTGTTTGTGTCATTGGACGAACATTTAGGTCATTTTCGTCCTCCCTAGTCTTATTCTTGTCCAATTAGGGTTTTTATGCAATCTAGTGCATTCAATAGGTGTGTTTGTGTCATTGGACGAACATTTAGGTCATTTTCGTCCTCCCTAGGCTTATTCTTGTCCAATTAGGGTTTTTAACCAATCTTGTGCATCCAATAAGTTCATTTGTGTCATTGGATGAACATTTAGGTCATTTACGTCCTCCCTATGCTTATTCTTGTCCAATTAGGGTTTTTAACCAATCTTGTGCATCCAATAAGTTCATTTGTGTCATTGGATGAACATTTAGGTCATTTTCGTCCTCCCTAGTCTTATTCTTGTCCAATTAGGGTTTTTATCCAATCTTGTGCATCCAATAGGTGTGTTTGTGTCATTTGACGAACATTTAGGTCATTTTCGTCCTCCCTAGGCTTATTCTTGTCCAATTAGGGTTTTTAACCAATCTTGTGCATCCAATAGGTGTGTTTGTGTCATTGGAGGAACATTTAGGTCATTTTCGTCCTCCCTAGACTTATTATTGTCCAATTAGGGTTTTTATGCAATCTTGTGCATCCAATAGGTGTGTTTGTGTCATTGGATGAACAGTTAGGTCTTTTTCGTCCTCCCAAGGCTTATTCTTGTCCATTTAGGGTTTTTAGCCAATATTGTGTATCCAATAAGTTCATTTGTGTCATTGGAGGAACATTTAGGTCATTTTCGTCCTCCCTAGGCTTATTCTTGTCCAATTAGGGTTTTTAACCAATCATGTGCATCCAATAAGTTGATTTGGGTCATTGGATGAACATTTAGGTCATTTTCGTCCTGCCTAGGCTTATTCTTGTTCAATTAGGGTTTTTAACCAATCTTGTGCATCCAATAAGTTCATTTGTGTCATTGGATGAACATTTAGGTCATTTTCGTCTTCGCTAGGCTTATTCTTATCCAATTAGGGTTTTTAACCAATCTTGTGCATCCAATAGGTGTGTTTGTGTCATTGGATAAACATTTAGGTCATTTTCGTCCTCCCTAGGCTTATTGTTGTCCAATTAGGGTTTTTAACCAATCTTGTGCATCCAATAAGTTCATTTGTGTCATTGGATGAACATTTAGGTCATTTTCGTCGCCCTAGTCTTATACTTGTCCAATTAGGATTTTTAACCAATCTTGTGCATCCAATTAGTTCATTTGTGTCATTAGTCAAACATTTAGGTCATTTTCGTCCTCCGTAGGCTTATTCTTGTCCAATTAGGGTTTTTATGTAATCTTGTGCATTCAATAGGTGTGTTTGTGTCATTGGACGAACATTTAGGTCATTTTCGTCCTCCCTAGGCTTATTCTTGTCCAATTAGGGTTTTTAACCAATCTTGTGCATCCAATAAGTTCATTTGTGTCATTAGACGAACATTTATGTCATTTTCGTCCTCCCTAGGCTTATTGTTGTCCAATTAGGGTTTTTAACCAATCATGTGAATCCAATAAGTTGATTTGTGTCATTGGATGAACATTTAGGTCATTTTCGTCCTCCCTAGGCTTATTCTTGTCCAATTAGGATTTTTAACCAATCTTGTGCATCCAATAAGTTCAGTTGTGTCATTGGATGAACAGTTAGGTCATTTTCGTCCTCCCAAGGCTTATTCTTGTCCATTTAGGGTTTTTAGCCAATATTGTGTATCCAATAAGTTCATTTGTGTCATTGGAGGAACATTTAGGTCATATTCGTCCTCCCTAGGCTTATTCTTGTCCAATTAGGGTTTTTAACCAATCATGTGCATCCAATAAGTTGATTTGTGTCATTGGATGAACATTTAGGTCATTTTCGTCATGCCTAGGCTTATTCTTGTTCAATTAGGGTTTTTAACCAATCTTGTGCATCCAATAAGTTCATTTGTGTCATTAGTCAAACATTTAGGTCATTTTCGTCCTCCGTAGGCTTATTCTTGTCCAATTAGGGTTTTTATGTAATCTTGTGCATTCAATAGGTGTGTTTGTGTCATTGGACGAACATTTAGGTCATTTTCGTCCTCCCTAGGCTTATTCTTGTCCAATTAGGGTTTTTAACCAATCTTGTGCATCCAATAAGTTCATTTGTGTCATTAGACGAACATTTATGTCATTTTCGTCCTCCCTAGGCTTATTGTTGTCCAATTAGGGTTTTTAACCAATCATGTGAATCCAATAAGTTCATTTGTGTCATTGGATGAACATTTAGGTCATTTTCGTCCTCCCTAGGCTTATTCTTGTCCAATTAGGATTTTTAACCAATCTTGTGCATCCAATAAGTTCAGTTGTGTCATTGGATGAACAGTTAGGTCATTTTCGTCCTCCCAAGGCTTATTCTTGTCCATTTAGGATTTTTAGCCAATATTGTGTATCCAATAAGTTCATTTGTGTCATTTGAGGAACATTTAGGTCATTTTCGTCCTCCCTAGGCTTATTCTTGTCCAATTAGGGTTTTTAACCAATCATGTGCATCCAATAAGTTGATTTGTGTCATTGGATGAACATTTAGGTCATTTTAGTCCTGCCTAGGCTTATTCTTGTTCAATTAGGGTTTTAAACCAATCTTGTGCATCCAATAAGTTCATTTGTGTCATTGGATGAACATTTAGGTCATTTTCGTCTTCGCTAGGCTTATTCTTATCCAATTAGGGTTTTTAACCAATCTTGTGCATCCAATAGGTGTGTTTGTGTCATTGGATAAACATTTAGGTCATTTTCCTCCTCCCTAGTCTTATTCTTGTCCAATTAGGGTTATTAGGTAATCTTGTGCATTCAATAGGTGTGTTTGTGTCATTGGACGAACATTTAGGTCATTTTCGTCCTCCCTAGCCTTATTCTTGTCCGATTAGGGTTTTTAACCAATCTTGTGCATCCAATAAGTTCAGTTGTGTCATTGGATGAA
>JBBPBR010000100.1:0-37818 GCA_037974775.1 Cicer pinnatifidum
AATAGGTGTGTTTGTGTCATTGGACGAACTTTTAGGTCATTTTCGTCCTCCCTAGGCTTATTCTTGTCCAATTATGGTTTTTAACCAATCTTGTGCATCCTATAGGTGTGTTTGTGTCATTGGAGGAACATTTAGGTTATTCTCGTCCTCCCTAGTCTTATTCTTGTCCAATTAGGGTTTTTATGCAATCTTGTGCATCCAATAGGTGTGTTTGTGTCATTGGACGAACATTTAGGTCATTTTCGTCCTCCCTAGGCTTATTCTTGTCCAATTAGGGTTTTTAACCAATCTTGTGCATCCAATAAGTTCATTTGTGTCATTGGAGGAACATTTAGGTCATTTTCGTCCTCCCTAATCTTATTCTTGTCCAATTAGGGTTTTTATGCAATCTTGTGCATCCAATAGGTGTGTTTGTGTCATTGGACGAACATTTAGGTCATTTTCGTCCTCCCTAGGCTTATTCTTGTCCAATTAGGGTTTTTAACCAATCTTGTGCATCCAATAAGTTCATTTGTGTCATTGGATGAACATTTAGGTCATTTTCGTCCTCCCTAGGCTTATTCTTGTCCAATTAGGGTTTTCAACCAATCTTGTGCATCCAATAAGTTCATTTGTATCATTGGATGAACATTTAGGTCATTTTCGTTCTCCCTAGGCTTATTATTGTCCAATTAGGGTTTTTAACCAATCTTGTGCATCCAATAAGTTCATTTATGTCATTGGATAAACATTTAGGTCATTTTCGTCCTCCCTAGGCTTATTCTTGTCCAATTAGGGTTTTTATGCAATCTTGTGCATACAATAAGTTCATTTGTGTCATTTGAGGAACATTTAGGTCATTTTCGTCCACCCTAGTCTTATTCTTGTCGAATTAGGGTTTTTATGCAATCTTGTGCATCCAATAGGTGTGTTTGAGTCATTGGAGGAACATTTAGGTAATTTTCGTCCTTCCTAGTCTTATTCTTGTCCAATTAAGGATTTTATGCAATCTTGTGCATCCAATAGGTGTGTTTGTATCACTGGACGAACATTTAGGTCATTTTCGTCCTCCCTAGGCTTATTCTTGTCCAATTAGGGTTTTTAACCAATCTTGTGCATCCAATAAGTTCATTTGTGTCATTGGATGAACATTTAGGTCATTTTCGTTCTCCCTAGGCTTATTCTTGTCCAATTAAGGTTTTTAAGCATTCTTGTGCATCCAATAAGTTCATTTGTGTCATTGGATGAACATTTAGGTCATTTTCGTCCTCCCTAGTCTTATTCTTGTCCAATTAGGGTTTTTATGCAATCTTGTGCATCCAATAGGTGTGTTTGTGTCATTGGACGAACATTTAGGTCATTTTCGTCCTCCCTAGGCTTATTCTTGTCCAATTAGGGTTTTTAACCAATCTTGTGCATCCAATAAATTCATTTGTGTCATTGGATGAACATTTAGGTCATTTACGTCCTCCCTAGGCTTATTCTTGTCCAATTAGGGTTTTTAACCAATCTTGTGCATCCAATAAGTTCATTTGTGTCATTGGATAAACATTTAGGTCATTTTCGTCCTCCCTAGTCTTATTCTTGTCCAATTAGGGTTTTTATGCAATCTTGTGCATCCAATAGGTGTGTTTGTGTCATTGGACGAACATTTAAGTCATTTTCGCCCTCCCTAGGTTTATTCTTGTCCAATTAGGGTTTTTAACCAATCGTGTGCATCCAATAAGTTAATTTGTGTCATTGGATGAACATTTAGGTCATTTTCGTCCTCCCTAGGCTTATTCTTGTCCAATTAGGGTTTTTAACTAATCATGTGCATCCAATAAGTTGATTTGTGTCATTGGATGAACATTTAGGTCATTTTCGTCCTTCCTAGGCTTATTCTTGTTCAATTAGGGTTTTTAACCAATCTTGTGCATCCAATAAGTTCATTTGTGTCATTGGATGAAAATTTAGGTCATTTTCGTCTTCCCTAGGCTTATTCTTGTCCAATTAGGGTTTTTAACCAATCTTGTGCATCCAATAGGTGTGTTTGTGTCATTGGATAAACATTTAGGTCCTTTTCGTCCTCCCTAGTCTTATTCTTGTCCAATTAGGGTTTTTAGGTAATCTTGTGCAATCAATAGGTGTGTTTGTGTCATTGGACGAACATTTAAATCATTTTCGTCCTCCCTAGGCTTATTCTTTTCCAATTAGGGTTTATAACCAATCTTGTGCATCCAATAAGTTCAGTTGTGTCATTGGATGAACAGTTAGGTCATTTTCGTCCTCCCAAGGCTTATTCTTGTCCATTTAGGGTTTTTAGCCAATCTTGTGCATCCAATAAGTTCATTTGTGTCATTGGAGGAACATTTAGGTCATTTTCGTCCTCCCTAGGCTTATTCTTGTCCCATTAGGGTTTTTAACTAATCATGTGCATCCAATAAGTTGATTTGTGTCATTGGATGAACATTTAGGTCATTTTCATCCTCCCTAGGCTTATTCTTGTCCAATTAGGGTTTTTAACCAATCTTGTGCATCCAATAAGTTCATTTGTGTCATTGGATGAACATTTAGGTCATTTTCATCCTCCCTAGGCTTATTTTTGTCCAATTAGGGTTTTTAGCCAATCTTGTGCATCCAATAAGTTCATTTGTGTCATTGGATAAACATTTAGGTCATTTTCGTCCTCCCTAGTCTTATTCTTGTCCAATTAGGGTTTTTAGGTAATCTTGTGCAATCAATAGGTGTGTTTGTGTCATTGGACGAACATTTAGATCATTTTCGTCCTCCCTAGGCTTATTCTTTTCCAATTAGGGTTTTTAACCAATCTTGTGCATCCAATAAGTTCAGTTGTGTCATTGGATGAACAGTTAGGTCATTTTCGTCCTCCCAAGGCTTATTCTTGTCCATTTAGGGTTGTTAGCCAATCTTGTGCATCCAATAAGTTCATTTGTGTCATTGGAGGAACATTTAGGTCATTTTCGTCCTCCCTAGGCTTATTCTTGTCCCATTAGGGTTTTTAACTAATCATGTGCATCCAATAAGTTGATTTGTGTCATTGGATGAACATTTAGGTCATTTTCGTCCTCCCTAGGCTTATTCTTGTTCAATTAGGGTTTTTAACCAATCTTGTGCATCCAATAAGTTCTTTTGTGTCATTGGATGAACATTTAGGTCATTTTCATCCTCCCTAGGCTTATTCTTGTTCAATTAGGGTTTTTAACCAATCTTGTGCATCCAATAAGTTCATTTGTGTCATTGGATGAACATTTAGGTCATTTTCATCCTCCCTAGGCTTATTTTTGTCCAATTAGGGTTTTTAGCCAATCTTGTGCATCCAATAAGTTCATTTGTGTCATTGGATAAACATTTAGGTCATTTTCGTCCTCCCTAGTCTTATTCTTGTCCAATTAGGGTTTTTAGGTAATCTTGTGAAATCAATAGGTGTGTTTGTGTCATTGGACGAACATTTAGATCATTTTCGTCATCCCTAGGCTTATTCTTTTCCAATTAGGGTTTTTAACCAATCTTGTGCATCCAATAAGTTCAGTTGTGTCATTGGATGAACAGTTAGGTCATTTTCGTCCTCCCAAGGCTTATTCTTGTCCATTTAGGGTTTTTAGCCAATCTTGTGCATCCAATAAGTTCATTTGTGTCATTGGAGGAACATTTAGGTCATTTTCGTCCTCCCTAGGCTTATTCTGGTCCCATTAGGGTTTTTAACTAATCATGTGCATCCAATAAGTTGATTTGTGTCATTGGATGAACATTTAGGTCATTTTCGTCCTCCCTAGGCTTATTCTTGTTCAATTAGGGTTTTTAACCAATCTTGTGCATCCAATAATTTCATTTGTGTCATTGGATGAACATTTAGGTCATTTTCATCCTCCCTAGGCTTATTTTTGTCCAATTAGGGTTTTTAGCCAATCTTTTGCATCCAATAAGTTCATTTGTGTCATTGGAGGAACATTTAGGTCATTTTCGTCCTCCCTAGTCCTATTCTTGTCCAATTAGGGTTTTTATGCAATCTTGTGCATCCAATAGGTGTGTTTGTGTCATTGGACGAACATTTAGGTCATTTTCGTCCTCCCTAGGGTTATTCTTGTCCAATTAGGGTTTTTAACCAATCTTGTGCATCCAATAGGTGTGTTTGTGTCATTGGAGGAACATTTAGGTCATTTTCGTCCTCCCTAGTCTTATTCTTGTCCAATTAGGGTTTTTATGCAATCTTGTGCATCCAATAGGTGTGTTTGTGTCATTGGACGAACAATTAGGTCTTTTCGTCGTCCCTAGGCTTATTCTTGTCCAATTAGGGTTTTTAACCAATCTTGTGCATCCAATAAGTTCATTTGTGTCATTGGATGAACATTTAGGTCATTTTCGTCCTCCCAAGGCTTATTCTTGTCCAATTAGGGTTTTTAACTAATCATGTGCATCCAATAAGTTGATTTGTGTCATTGGATGAACATTTAGGTCATTTTCGTCCTTCCTAGGCTTATTCTTGTTCAATTAGGGTTTTTAACCAATCTTGTGCATCCAATAAGTTCATTTGTGTCATTGGATGAAAATTTAGGTCATTTTCGTCTTCCCTAGGCTTATTCTTGTCCAATTAGGGTTTTTAACCAATCTTGTGCATCCAATAGGTGTGTTTGTGTCATTGGATAAACATTTAGGTCCTTTTCGTCCTCCCTAGTCTTATTCTTGTCCAATTAGGGTTTTTAGGTAATCTTGTGCAATCAATAGGTGTGTTTGTGTCATTGGACGAACATTTAAATCATTTTCGTCCTCCCTAGGCTTATTCTTTTCCAATTAGGGTTTATAACCAATCTTGTGCATCCAATAAGTTCAGTTGTGTCATTGGATGAACAGTTAGGTCATTTTCGTCCTCCCAAGGCTTATTCTTGTCCATTTAGGGTTTTTAGCCAATCTTGTGCATCCAATAAGTTCATTTGTGTCATTGGAGGAACATTTAGGTCATTTTCGTCCTCCCTAGGCTTATTCTTGTCCCATTAGGGTTTTTAACTAATCATGTGCATCCAATAAGTTGATTTGTGTCATTGGATGAACATTTAGGTCATTTTCATCCTCCCTAGGCTTATTCTTGTTCAATTAGGGTTTTTAACCAATCTTGTGCATCCAATAAGTTCATTTGTGTCATTGGATGAACATTTAGGTCATTTTCATCCTCCCTAGGCTTATTTTTGTCCAATTAGGGTTTTTTGCCAATCTTGTGCATCCAATAAGTTCATTTGTGTCATTGGATAAACATTTAGGTCATTTTCGTCCTCCCTAGTCTTATTCTTGTCCAATTAGGGTTTTTAGGTAATCTTGTGCAATCAATAGGTGTGTTTGTGTCATTGGACGAACATTTAGATCATTTTCGTCCTCCCTAGGCTTATTCTTTTCCATTTAGGGTTTTTAACCAATCTTGTGCATCCAATAAGTTCAGTTGTGTCATTGGATGAACAGTTAGGTCATTTTCGTCCTCCCTAGGCTTATTCTTGTCCATTTAGGGTTTTTAGCCAATCTTGTGCATCCAATAAGTTCATTTGTGTCATTGGAGGTACATTTAGGTCATTTTCGTCCTCCCTAGGCTTATTCTTGTCCCATTAGGGTTTTTAACTAATCATGTGCATCCAATAAGTTGATTTGTGTCATTGGATGAACATTTAGGTCATTTTCGTCCTCCCTAGGCTTATTCTTGTTCAATTAGGGTGTTTAACCAATCTTGTGCATCCAATAAGTTCATTTGTGTCATTGGATGAACATTTAGGTCATTTTCATCCTCCCTAGGCTTATTTTTGTCCAATTAGGGTTTTTAGCCAATCTTGTGCATCCAATAAGTTCATTTGTGTCATTGGAGGAACATTTAGGTCATTTTTGTCCTCCCTAGTCCTATTCTTGTCCAATTAGGGTTTTTATGCAATCTTGTGCATCCAATAGGTGTGTTTGTGTCATTGGACGAACATTTAGGTCATTTTCGTCCTCCCTAGTCTTATTCTTGTCCAATTAGGGTTTTTAACCAATCTTGTGCATCCAATAGGTGTATTTGTGTCATTGGAGGAACATTTAGGTCATTTTCGTCCTCCCTAGTCTTATTCTTGTCCAATTAGGGTTTTTATGCAATCTTGTGCATCCAATAGGTGTGTTTGTGTCATTGGACGAACATTTAGGTCATTTTCGTCGTCCCTAGGCTTATTCTTGTCCAATTAGGGTTTTTAACCAACCTCGTGCATCCAATAAGTTCATTTGTGTCATTGGATGAACATTTATGTCATTTTCGTCCTCCCTTGGCTTATTATTGTCTAATTAGGGTTTTTAGCCAATTTTGTGAATCCAAAAAGTTCATTTGTGTCATTGGACGAACATTTAGGTCATTTTCGTCCTCCCTAGGCTTATTCTTGTTCAATTAGGGTTTTTAACGAAACTTGTGCATCCAATAAGTTCATTTGTGTCATTGGATGAACATTTAGGTCATTTTCGTCCTCCCTAGGCTTATTCTGGTCCAATTAGGGTTTTTAGTCAATCTTGTGCATCCAATAAGTTCATTTGTGTCATTGGAGGAACATTTAGGTCATTTTCGTCCTCCCTAGTCTTATTCTTGTCCAATTAGGGTTTTTATGCAATCTTGTGCATCCAATAGGTGTGTTTGTGTCATTGGACGAACATTTAAGTCATTTTCGCCCTCCCTAGGTTTATTCTTGTCCAATTAGGGTTTTTAACCAATCGTGTGCATCCAATAAGTTGATTTGTGTCATTGGATGAACATTTAGGTCATTTTCGTCCTCCCTAGGCTTATTCTAGTCCAATTAGGGTTTTTAACCAATCTTGTGAATCCAATAAGTTCATTTGTGTCATTGGATGATTATTAAGGTCATTTTCGTCTTCCCTAGGCTTATTCTTGTCCAATTAGGGTTTTTAACCAATCTTATGCATCCAATAGGTGTGTTTGTGTCATTGGATAAACATTTAGGTCATGTTCGTCCTCCCTAGTCTTATTCTTGTCCAATTAGGGTTTTTATGTAATCTTGTGCATTCAATAGGTGTGTTTGTGTCATTGGACGAACATTTAGGTCATTTTCGTCTTCCCTAGGCTTATTCTTGTCCAATTATGGTTTTTAACCAATCTTGTGCATCCAATAAGTTCATTTGTGTCATTAGACGAACATTTATGTCATTTTCGTCCTCCCTAGGCTTATTCTTGTCCAATTAGGGTTTTTAACCAATCATGTGAATCCAATAAGTTGATTTGTGTCATTGGATGAACATTTAGGTTATTTTCGTCCTCCCTAGGCTTATTCTTGTCCAATTAGGGTTTTTAACCAATCTTGTGCATCCAATAAGTTCATTTGTGTCATTGGATGAACATTTAGGTCATTTTCGTCCTCCCTAGTCTTATTCTTGTCCAATTAGGGTTTTTAACCAACATTGTGCATCCAATAAGTTCATTTGTGTCATTGGTGGAACGTTTAGGTCATTTACGTCCTCCCTAGTCTTATTCTTGTCCAATTAGGGTTTTTATGCAATCTTGTGCATCCAATAGGTGTGTTTGTGTCATTGGAGGAACATTTAGGTCATTTTCGTCCTCCCTAGTCTTATTCTTGTCCAATTAGGGTTTTTATGCAATCTTGTGCATCCAATAGGTGTGTTTGTGTCATTGGACGAACATTTAGGTCATTTTCGTCCTCCCTAGGCTTATTCTTGTCCAATTAGGGTTTTTAACCAATCTTGTGCATCCAATAAGTTCATTTGTGTCATTGGATGAACATTTATGTCATTTTCGTCCTCCCTAGTTTTATTCTTGTCGAATTAGGATTTTTATGCAATCTTGTGCATCCAATAGGTGTGTTTGTGTCATTGGAGGAACATTTAGGTCATTTTCGTCCTCCCTAGTCTTATTCTTGTCCAATTAGGGTTTTTATGCAATCTTGTGCATCCAATAGGTGTGTTTGTGTCATTGGACGAACATTTAGGTCATTTTCGTCCTCCCTAGGCTTATTCTTGTCCGATTCGGGTTTTTAACCAATCTTGTGCATTCAATAAGTTCATTTGTGTCATTGGATGAACATTTAGGTCATTTTCGTCCTCCCTAGTCTTATTCTTGTCCAATTAGGGTTTTTATGCAATCTTGTGCATCCAATAGGTGTGTTTGTGTCATTGGACGAACATTTAAGTCATTTTCGCCCTCCCTAGGTTTATTCTTGTCCAATTAGGGTTTTTAACCAATCGTGTGCATCCAATAAGTTGATTTGTGTCATTGGATGAACATTTAGGTCATTTTCGTCCTCCCTAGGCTTATTCTTGTCCAATTAGGGTTTTTAACTAATCATGTGCATCCAATAAGTTGATTTGTGTCATTGGATGAACATTTAGGTCATTTTCGTCCTTCCTAGGCTTATTCTTGTTCAATTAGGGTTTTTAACCAATCTTGTGCATCCAATAAGTTCATTTGTGTCATTGGATGAACATTTAGGTCATTTTCGTCTTCCCTAGGCTTATTCTTGTCCAATTAGGGTTTTTAACCAATCTTGTGCATCCAATAGGTGTGTTTGTGTCATTGGATAAACATTTAGGTCATTTTCGTCCTCCCTAGTCTTATTCTTGTCCAATTAGGGTTTTTAGGTAATCTTGTGCAATCAATAGGTGTGTTTGTGTCATTGGACGAACATTTAGATCATTTTCGTCCTCCCAAGGCTTATTCTTGTCCATTTAGGGTTTTTAGCCAATCTTGTGCATCCAATAAGTTCATTTGTGTCATTGGAGGAACATTTAGGTCATTTTCGTCCTCCCTAGGCTTATTCTTGTCCCATTAGGGTTTTTAACTAATCATGTGCATCCTATAAGTTGATTTGTGTCATTGGATGAACATTTAGGTCATTTTCGTCCTCCCTAGGCTTATTCTTGTTCAATTAGGGTTTTTAACCAATCTTGTGCATCCAATAAGTTCATTTGTGTCATTGGATGAACATTTAGGTCATTTTCATCCTCCCTAGGCTTATTTTTGTCCAATTAGGGTTTTTAGCCAATCTTGTGCATCCAATAAGTTCATTTGTGTCATTGGAGGAACATTTAGGTCATTTTCGTCCTCCCTAGTCCTATTCTTGTCCAATTAGGGTTTTTATGCAATCTTGTGCATCCAATAGGTGTGTTTGTGTCATTGGACGAACATTTAAGTCATTTTCGCCCTCCCTAGGTTTATTCTTGTCCAATTAGGGTTTTTAACCAATCATGTGCATCCAATAAGTTGATTTGTGTCATTGGATGAACATTTAGGTCATTTTCGTCCTCCCTAGGCTTATTCTAGTCCAATTAGGGTTTTTAACCAATCTTGTGCATCCAATAAGTTCATTTGTGTCATTGGATGATTATTAAGGTCATTTTCGTCTTCCCTAGGCTTATTCTTGTCCAATTAGGGTTTTTAACCAATCTTATGCATCCAATAGGTGTGTTTGTGTCATTGGATAAACATTTAGGTCATGTTCGTCCTCCCTAGTCTTATTCTTGTCCAATTAAGGTTTTTATGTAATCTTGTGCATTCAATAGGTGTGTTTGTGTCATTGGACGAACATTTAGGTCATTTTCGTCTTCCCTAGGCTTATTCTTGTCCAATTATGGTTTTTAACCAATCTTGTGCATCCAATAAGTTCATTTGTGTCATTAGACGAACATTTATGTCATTTTCGTCCTCCCTAGGCTTATTCTTGTCCAATTAGGGTTTTTAACCAATCATGTGAATCCAATAAGTTGATTTGTGTCATTGGATGAACATTTAGGTTATTTTCGTCCTCCCTAGGCTTATTCTTGTCCAATTAGGGTTTTTAACCAATCTTGTGCATCCAATAAGTTCAGTTGTGTCATTGGATGAATAGTTAGGTCATTTTCGTCCTCCCAAGGCTTATTCTTGTCCATTTAGGGTTTTTAGCCAATCTTGTGCATCCAATAAGTTCATTTGTGTCATTGGAGGAACATTTAGGTCATTTTCGTCCTCCCTAGGCTTATTCTTGTCCCATTAGGGTTTTTAACCAATCTTGTGCATCCAATAGGTGTGTTTGTGTAATTGGATAAACATTTAGGTCATTTTCGTCCTCCCTAGTTTTATTCTTGTCCAATTAGGGTTTTTAGGTAATCTTGTGCAATCAATAGGTGTGTTTGTGTCATTGGACGAACATTTAAATCATTTTCGTCCTCCCTAGGCTTATTCTTTTCCAATTAGGGTTTATAACCAATCTTGTGCATCCAATAAGTTCAGTTGTGTCATTGGATGAACAGTTAGGTCATTTTCGTCCTCCCAAGGCTTATTCTTGTCCATTTAGGGTTTTTAGCCAATCTTGTGCATCCAATAAGTTCATTTGTGTCATTGGAGGAACATTTAGGTCATTTTCGTCCTCCCTAGGCTTATTCTTGTCCCATTAGGGTTTTTAACCAATCTTGTGCATCCAATAGGTGTGTTTGTGTCATTGGATAAACATTTAGGTCATTTTCGTCCTCCCTAGTCTTATTCTTGTCCCATTAGGGTTTTTAGGTAATCTTGTGCAATCAATAGGTGTGTTTGTGTCATTGGACGAACATTTAAATCATTTTCGTCCTCCCTAGGCTTATTCTTTTCCAATTAGGGTTTATAACCAATCTTGTGCATCCAATAAGTTCAGTTGTGTCATTGGATGAACAGTTAGGTCATTTTCGTCCTCCCAAGGCTTATTCTTGTCCATTTAGGGTTTTTAGCCAATCTTGTGCATCCAATAAGTTCATTTGTGTCATTGGAGGAACATTTAGGTCATTTTCGTCCTCCCTAGGCTTATTCTTGTCCCATTAGGGTTTTTAACCAATCTTGTGCATCCAATAGGTGTGTTTGTGTCATTGGATAAACATTTAGGTCATTTTCGTCCTCCCTAGTCTTATTCTTGTCCAATTAGGGTTTTTAGGTAATCTTGTGCAATCAATAGGTGTGTTTGTGTCATTGGACGAACATTTAAATCATTTTCGTCCTCCCTAGGCTAATTCTTTTCCAATTAGGGTTTATAACCAATCTTGTGCATCCAATAAGTTCAGTTGTGTCATTGGATGAACAGTTAGGTCATTTTCGTCCTCCCAAGGCTTATTCTTGTCCATTTAGGGTTTTTAGCCAATCTTGTGCATCCAGTAAGTTCATTTGTGTCATTGGAGGAACATTTAGGTCATTTTCGTCCTCCCTAGGCTTATTCTTGTCCCATTAGGGTTTTTAACTAATCATGTGCATCCAATAAGTTGATTTGTGTCATTGGATGAACATTTAGGTCATTTTCATCCTCCCTAGGCTTATTCTTGTTCAATTAGGGTTTTTAACCAATCTTGTGCATCCAATAAGTTCATTTGTGTCATTGGATGAACATTTAGGTCATTTTCATCCTCCCTAGGCTTATTTTTGTCCAATTAGGGTTTTTAGGTAATCTTGTGCATCCAATAAGTTGATTTGTGTCATTGGATGAACATTTAGGTCATTTTCATCCTCCCTAGGCTTATTCTTGTTCAATTAGGGTTTTTAACCAATCTTGTGCATCCAATAAGTTCATTTGTGTCATTGGATGAACATTTAGGTCATTTTCATCCTCCCTAGGCTTATTTTTGTTCAATTAGGGTTTTTAGCCAATCTTGTGCATCCAATAAGTTCATTTGTGTCATTGGATAAACATTTAGGTCATTTTAGTCCTCCCTAGTCTTATTCTTGTCCAATTAGGGTTTTTAGGTAATCTTGTGCAATCAATAGGTGTGTTTGTGTCATTGGACGAACATTTAGATCATTTTCGTCCTCCCTAGGCTTATTCTTTTCCAATTAGGGTTTTTAACCAATCTTGTGCATCCAATAAGTTCAGTTGTGTCATTGGATGAACAGTTAGGTCATTTTCGTCCTCCCAAAGCTTATTCTTGTCCATTTAGGGTTTTTAGCCAATCTTGTGCATCCAATAAGTTCATTTGTGTCATTGGAGGAACATTTAGGTCATTTTCGTCCTCCCTAGGCTTATTCTTGTCCCATTAGGGTTTTTAACTAATCATGTGCATCCAATAAGTTGATTTGTGTCATTGGATGAACATTTAGGTCATTTTCGTCCTCCCTAGGCTTATTCTTGTTCAATTATGGTTTTTAACCAATCTTGTGCATCCAATAAGTTCATTTGTGTCATTGGATGAACATTTAGGTCATTTTCATCCTCCCTAGGCTTATTTTTGTCCAATTAGGGTTTTTAGCCAATCTTGTGCATCCAATAAGTTCATTTGTGTCATTGGAGGAACATTTAGGTCATTTTCGTCCTCCCTAGTCTTATTCTTGTCCAATTAGGGTTTTTATGCAATCTTGTGCATCCAATAGGTGTGTTTGTGTCATTGGACGAACATTTAGGTCATTTTCGTCCTCCCTAGGCGTATTCTTGTCCAATTAGGGTTTTTCACCAATCTTGTGCATCCAATAGGTGTGTTTGTGTCATTGGAGGAACATTTAGGTCATTTTCGTCCTCCCTAGTCTTATTCTTGTCCAATTAGGGTTTTTAACCAATCATGTGCATCCAATAAGTTGATTTGTGTCATTGGATGAACATTTAGGTCATTTTCGTCCTCTTTAGGCTTATTCTTGTCCAATTAGGGTTTTTAACCAATCTTGTGCATCCAATAAGTTCATTTGTGTCATTGGATGAACATTTAGGTCATTTTCGTCCTCCCTAGGCTTATTCTTGTCCAATTAGGGTTTTTCAACCAATCTTGTGCATCCAATAAGTTCATTTGTGTCATTGGATGAACATTTAGGTCATTTTCGTCCTCCCTAGGCTTATTCTTGTCCAATTAGGGTTTTTAACCAATCTTGTGCATCCAATAAGTTCATTTGTGTCATTGGATGAACATTTAGGTCATTTTCGTCCTCCCTAGTCTTATTCTTGTCCAATTAGGGTTTTTATGCAATCTTGTGCATCCAATAGGTGTGTTTGTGTCATTGGACGAACATTTAAGTCATTTTCGTCGTCCCTAGGCTTATTCTTGTCCAATTAGGGTTTTTATGCCATCTTGTGCATACAATTGGTGTGTTTGTGTCATTGGACGAACATTTAGGTCATTTTCGTCCTCCCTAGGCTTATTCTTGTTCAATTAGGGTTTTTAACCAACCTTGTGCATCCAATAAGTTCATTTGTGTCATTGGTTGAACATTTAGGTCATTTTCGTCCTCTGTAGGCTTATTCTTTTCCAATTAGGGTTTTTAACCAACCTTGTGCATCCAATAAGTTCATTTGTGTCATTGGTGGAACATTTAGGTCATTTACGTCCTCCCTAGTCTTATTCTTGTCCAATTAGGGTTTTTATGCAATCTTGTGCATCCAATAGGTGTGTTTGTGTAATTGGAGGAACATTTAGGTCATTTTTGTCCTCCCTAGGCTTATTCTTGTCCAATTAGGGTTTTTAATCAATCTTGTGCATCCAATAAGTTCATTTGTGTCATTGGATGAACATTTAGGTCATTTTCGTCCTCCCTAGGCTTATTCTTGTCCAATTAGGGTTTTTAACCAATCTTGTGCTTCCAATAAGTTCATTTGTGTCATTGGATGAACATTTAGGTCATTTTCGTCCTCCCTAGGCTTTTTCTTGTCCAATTAGGGTTTTTATGCAATCTTGTGCATCCAATAGGTGTGTTTGTGTCATTGGACGAACATTTAGGTCATTTTCGTCCTCCCTAGGCTTATTCTTGTCCAATTAGGGTTTTTAACCAATCTTGTGCATCCAATAAGTTCATTTGTGTCATTGGATGGACATTTAGGTCATTTTCGTCATCCCTAGTCTTATTCTTGTCCAATTAGGGTTTTTATGCAATCTTGTGCATCCAATAGGTGTGTTTGTGTCATTGGACGAACATTTAGGTCATTTTCGTCCTCCCTAGGCTTATTCTTGTCCAATTAGGGTTTTTAACCAATCTTGTGCATCCAATAAGTTCATTTGTGTCATTGGATGAACATTTAGGTCATTTTCGTCCTCCCTAGTCTTATTCTTGTCCAATTAGGGTTTTAAGCAATCTTGTGCATCCAATATGTGGGTTTGTGTCATTGGATGAACGTTTAGGTCATTTTCGTCCTCTCTATGCTTATTCTTGTCCAATTAGGGTTTTTAACCAATCTTGTGCATCCAATAAGTTCATTTGTGTCATTGGACGAACATTTAGGTCATTTTCGTCCTTCCTAGTCTTATTCTTGTCCAATTAGGGTTTTTATGCAATCTTGTGCATCCAATAGGTGTGTTTGTGTCATTGGACGAACATTTAGGTCATTTTCGTCCTCCCTAGGCTTATTCTTGTCCAATTAGGGTTTTTAACCAATCTTGTGCATCCAATAAGTTCATTTGTGTCATTGGATGAACATTTAGGTCATTTTCGTCCTCCCTAGTCTTATTCTTGTCCAATTAGGGTTTTTAACCAACCTTGTGCATCCAATAAGTTCATTTGTGTCATTGGTGGAACGTTTAGGTCATTTACGTCCTCCCTAGTCTTATTCTTGTCCAATTAGGGTTTTTATGCAATCTTGTGCATCCAATAGGTGTGTTTGTGTCATTGGAGGAACATTTAGGTCATTTTCGTCCTCCCTAGTCTTATTCTTGTCCAATTAGGGTTTTTATGCAATCTTGTGCATCCAATAGGTGTGTTTGTGTCATTGGACGAACATTTAGGTCATTTTCGTCCTCCCTAGGCTTATTCTTGTCCAATTAGGGTTTTTAACCAATCTTGTGCATCCAATAAGTTCATTTGTGTCATTGGATGAACATTTAGGTAATTTTCGTCGTCCTTAGTCTTATTCTTGTCGAATTAGGTTTTTATGCAATCTTGTGCATCCAATAGGTGTGTTTGTGTCATTGGAGGAACATTTAGGTCATTTTCGTCCTCCCTAGTCTTATTCTTGTCCAATTAGGGTTTTTATGCAATCTTGTGCATCCAATAGGTGTGTTTGTGTCATTGGAGGAACATTGAGGTCATTTTCGTCCTCCCTAGTCTTATTCTTGTCGAATTAGGGTTTTTATGCAATGTTGTGCATCCAAAAGGTGTGTTTCTGTCATTGGAGGAACATTTAGGTCATTTTCGTCCTCCCTAGTCTTATTCTTGTCCAATTAGGGTTTTTATGCAATCTTGTGCATCCAATAGGTGTGTTTGTGTCATTGGAGGAACATTTAGGTCATTTTCGTCCTCCCTAGTCTTATTCTTGTCCAATTAGGGTTTTTATGCAATCTTGTGCATCCAATAGGTGTGTTTGTGTCATTGGACGAACATTTAGGTCATTTTCATCCTCCCTAGGCTTATCCTTGTCCAAGTAGGGTTTTTAACCAATCTTGTGCATCCAATAAGTTCATTTGTGTCATTGGATGAACATTTAGGTCATTTTCGACATCCCTAGTCTTATTCTTGTCCAATTAGGGTTTTAAGCAATCTTGTGCATCCAATATGTGTGTTTGTGTCATTGGAGGAACATTTAGGTCATTTTCGTCCTCCCTAGTCTTATTCTTGTCCAATTAGGGTTTTTATGCAATCTTGTGCATCCAATAGGTGTGTTTGTGTCATTGGACGAACTTTTAGGTCATTTTCGTCCTCCCTAGGCTTATTCTTGTCCAATTAGGGTTTTTAACCAATCTTGTGCATCCAATAAGTTCATTTGTGTCATTGGATGAACTTTTAGGTCATTTTCGTCCTCCCTAGTTTTATTCTTGTCGAATTAGGGTTTTTATGCAATCTTGTGCATCCAATAGGTGTGTTTGTGTCATTGGAGGAACATTTAGGTCATTTTCGTCCTCCCTAGTCTTATTCTTGTCCAATTAGGGTTTTTATGCAATCTTGTGCATCCAATAGGTGTGTTTGTGTCATTGGACGAACATTTAGGTCATTTTCGTCCTCCCTAGGCTTATTCTTGTCCAATTAGGGTTTTTAACCAATCTTGTGCATCCAATAAGTTCATTTGTGTCATTGGATGAACATTTAGGTCATTTTCGTCCCCCCTAGTCTTATTCTTGTCCAATTAGGGTTTTAAGCAATCTTGTGCATCCAATATGTGTGTTTGTGTCATTGGATGAACATTTAGGTCATTTTCGTCCTCCCTATGCTTATTCTTGTCCAATTAGGGTTTTTAACCAATCTTGTGCATCCAATAAGTTCATTTGTGTCATTGGATGAACATTTAGGTCATTTACGTCCTCCCTAGGCTTATTCTTGTCCAATTAGGGTTTTTAAACCAATCTTGTGCATCCAATAAGTTCATTTGTGTCATTGGATGAACATTTAGGTCATTTTCGTCCTCCCTAGTCTTATTCTTGTCCAATTAGGGTTTTTAACCAACCTTGTGCATCCAATAAGTTCATTTGTGTCATTGGTGGAACATTTAGGTCATTTACGTCCTCCCTAGTCTTATTCTTGTCCAATTAGGGTTTTTATGCAATCTTGTGCATCAAATAGGTGTGTTTGTGTCATTGGAGGAACATTTAAGTCGTTTTCGTCCTCCCTAGTCTTATTCTTGTCAAATTAGGGTTTTTATGCAGTCTTGTGCATCCAATAGGTGTGTTTGTGTCATTGGAGGAACATTTAGGTCATTTTCGTCCTCCCTAGTCTTATTCTTGTCCAATTAGGGTTTTTATGCAATCTTGTGCATCCAATAGGTGTGTTTGTGTCATTGGACGAACATTTATGTCATTTTCGTCCTCCCTAGTCTTATTCTTGTCCAATTAGGGTTTTTATGCAATCTTGTGCATCCAATAGGTGTGTTTGTGTCATTGGAGGAACATTTAGGTCATTTTCGTCCTCCCTAGGCTTATTCTTTTCCAATTAGGGTTTTTAACCAATCTTGTGCATCCAATAGGTGTGTTTGTGTCATTGGAGGAACATTTAGGTCATTTTCGTCCTCCCTAGTCTTATTCTTGTCCAATTAGGGTTTTTATGCAATCTTGTGCATCCAATAGGTGTGTTTGTGTCATTGGACAAACATTTAGTTCATATTCGTCCTCCCTAGGCTTATTCTTGTCCAATTAGGGTTTTTAACCAACCTTGTGCATCAAATAAGTTCATTTGTGTCATTGGAGGAACATTTAGGTCATTTTCGTCCTCCCTAGTCTTATTCTTGTCCAATTAGGGTTTTTATGCAATCTTGTGCATCCAATAGGTGTGTTTGTGTCATTGGACGAACATTTAGGTCATTTTCGTCCTCCCTAGGCTTATTCTTGTCCAATTAGGGTTTTTAACCAATCTTGTGCATTCAATAGGTGTGTTTGTGTCATTGGATGAACATTTAGGTCATTTTCGTCCTCCCTAGGCTTATTCTTGTCCAATTAGGGTTTTTAACCAATCTTGTGCATCCAATAAGTTCATTTGTGTCATTGGATGAACATTTAGGTCATTATCGTCCTCCCTAGTCTTATTCTTGTCCAATTAGGGTTTTTATGCAATCTTGTGCATCCAATAGGTGTGTTTGTGTCATTGGAGGAACATTTAGGTCATTTTCGTCCTCCCTAGTCTTATTAATGTCCAATTAGGGTTTTTATGCAATCTTGTGCATCCAATAGGTGTGTTTGTGTCATTGGACGAACATTTAGGTCATTTTCGTCCTCCCTAGGCTTATTCTTGTCCAATTAGGGTTTTTAACCAATCTTGTGCATCCAATAAGTTCATTTGTGTCATTGGATGAACATTTAGGTCATTTTCGTCATCCCTAGTCTTATTCTTGTCCAATTAGGGTTTTAAGCAATCTTGTGCATCCAATATGTGTGTTTGTGTCATTGGATGAACATTTAGGTCATTTTCGTCCTCCCTATGCTTATTCTTGTCCAATTAGGGTTTTTAACCAATCTTGTGCATCCAATATGTGTGTTTGTGTCATTGGATGAACATTTAGGTCATTTACGTCCTCCCTAGTCTTATTCTTGTCCAATTAGGGTTTTTATGCAATCTTGTGCATCCAATAGGTGTGTTTGTGTCATTGGAGGAACATTTAGGTCATTTTCGTCCTCCCTAGTCTTATTCTTGTCCAATTAGGGTTTTTATGCAATCTTGTGCATCCAATAGGTGTGTTTGTGTCATTGGAAGAACATTTAGGTCATTTTCGTCCTCCCTAGGCTTATTCTTGTCCAATTAGGGTTTTTAACCAATCTTGTGCATCCAATAGGTGTGTTTGTGTCATTGGAGGAACATTTAGGTCATTTTCGTCCTCCCTAGTCTTATTCTTGTTCAATTAGGGTTTTTATGCAATCTAGTGCATCCAATAGGTGTGTTTGTGTCATTGGACGAACATTTAGGTCATTTTCATCCTCCCTATGCTTATTCTTGTCCAATTAGGGTTTTTAACCAATCTTGTGCATCCAATAAGTTCATTTGTGTCATTAGACAAACATTTAGGTCATTTTCGTCCTCCCTAGGCTTATTCTTGTCCAATTAGGGTTTTTAACAAATCTTGTGCTTCCAATAAGTTCATTTGTGTCATTAGACGAACATTTAGGTCATTTTCGTCCTCCCTAGGCTTATTCTTGTCCAATTAGGGTTTTTAACCAATCATGTGCATCCAATAAGTTGATTTGTGTCATTGGACGAACATTTAGGTCATTTTCGTCCTCCCTAGGCTTATTCTTGTCCAATTAGGGTTTTTAACCAGTGTTGTTCATCCAATAGGTGTGTTTGTGTCATTGGAGGAACATTTAGGTCATTTTCGTCCTCCCTAGTCTTATTCTTGTCCAATTAGGGTTTTTATGCAATCTTGTGCATCCAATAGGTGTGTTTGTGTCATTGGACGAACATTTAGGTCATTTTCGTCGTCCCTAGGCTTATTCTTGTCCAATTAGGGTTTTTAACCAACCTCGTGCATCCAATAAGTTCATTTGTGTCATTGGATGAACATTTATGTCATTTTCGTCCTCCCTTGGCTTATTCTTGTCTAATTAGGGTTTTTAGCCAATTTTGTGCATCCAATAAGTTCATTTGTGTCATTGGACGAACATTTAGGTCATTTTCGTCCTCCCTAGGCTTATTCTTGTTCAATTAGGGTTTTTAACCAATCTTGTGCATCCAATAAGTTCATTTGTGTCATTGGATGAACATTTAGGTCATTATCGTCTTCCCTAGGCTTATTCTTGTCCAATTAGGGTTTTTAACCAATCTTGTGCATCCAATAGGTGTGTTTGTGTCATTGGATAAACATTTAGGTCATTTTCGTCCTCCCTAGTCTTATTCTTGTCCAATTAGGGTTTTTAGGTAATCTTGTGCAATCAATAGGTGTGTTTGTGTCATTGGACGAACATTTAGATCATTTTCGTCCTCCCTAGGCTTATTCTTTTCCAATTAGGGTTTTTAACCAATCTTGTGCATCCAATAAGTTCAGTTGTGTCATTGGATGAACTGTTATGTCATTTTCGTCCTCCCAAGGCTTATTCTTGTCCATTTAGGGTTTTTAGCCAATCTTGTGCATCCAATAAGTTCATTTGTGTCATTGGAGGAACATTTAGGTCATTTTCGTCCTCCCTAGGCTTATTCTTGTCCCGTTAGGGTTTTAAACTAATCATGTGCATCCAATAAGTTGATTTGTGTCATTGAATGAACATTTAGGTCATTTTCGTCCTCCCTAGGCTTATTGTTGTTCAATTAGGGTTTTTAACCAATCTTGTGCATCCAATAAGTTCATTTGTGTCATTGGATGAACATTTAGGTCATTTTCATCCTCCCTAGGCTTATTTTTGTCCAATTAGGGTTTTTAGCCAATCTTGTGCATCCAATAAGTTCATTTGTGTCATTGGAGGAACATTTAGGTCATTTTCGTCCTCCCTAGTCCTATTCTTGTCCAATTAGGGTTTTTATGCAATCTTGTGCATCCAATAGGTGTGTTTGTTTCATTGAACGAACATTTAGGTCATTTTCGTCCTCCCTAGGCTTATTCTTGTCCAATTAGGGTTTTTAACCAATCTTGTGCATCCAATAGGTGTGTTTGTGTCATTGGAGGAACATTTAGGTCATTTTCGTCCTCCCTAGTCTTATTGTTGTCCAATTAGGATTTTTATGCAATCTTGTGCATCCAATAGGTGTGTTTGTGTCATTGGACGAACATTTAGGTCATTTTCGTCGTCCCTAGGCTTATTCTTGTCCAATTAGGGTTTTTTACCAACCTCGTGCATCCAATAAGTTCATTTGTGTCATTGGATGAACATTTATGTCATTTTCGTCCTCCCTTGGCTTATTTTTGTCTAAATAGGGTTTTTAGCCAATTTTGTGCATCCAATAAGTTCATTTGTGTCATTGGACGAACATTAAGGTCATTTTCGTCCTCCCTAGGCTTATTCTTGTTCAATTAGGGTTTTTAACGAAACTTGTGCATCCAATAAGTTCATTTGTGTCATTGGATGAACATTTAGGTCATTTTCGTCCTCCCTAGGCTTATTCTAGTCCAATTAGGGTTTTTAGTCAATCTTGTGCATCCAATAAGTTCATTTGTGTCATTGGAGGAACATTTAGGTCATTTTCGTCCTCCCTAGTCTTATTCTTGTCCAATTAGGGTTTTTATGCAATCTTGTGCATCCAATAGGTGTGTTTGTGTCATTGGACGAACATTTAAGTCATTTTCGCCCTCCCTAGGTTTATTCTTGTCCAATTAGGGTTTTTAACCAATCGTGTGCATCCAATAAGTTGATTTGTGTCATTGGATGAACATTTAGGTCATTTTCGTCCTCCCTAGGCTTATTCTTGTCCAATTAGGGTTTTTAACTAATCATGTGCATCCAATAAGTTGATTTGTGTCATTGGATGAACATTTAGGTCATTTTCGTCCTTCCTAGGCTTATTCTTGTTCAATTAGGGTTTTTAACCAATCTTGTGCATCCAATAAGTTCATTTGTGTCATTGGATGAACATTTAGGTCATTTTCGTCTTCCCTAGGCTTATTCTTGTCCAATTAGGGTTTTTAACCAATCTTGTGCATCCAATAGGTGTGTTTGTGTCATTGGATAAACATTTAGGTCATTTTCGTCCTCCCTAGTCTTATTCTTGTCCAATTAGGGTTTTTAGGTAATCTTGTGCAATCAATAGGTGTGTTTGTGTCATTGGACGAACATTTAGATCATTTTCGTCCTCCCAAGGCTTATTCTTGTCCATTTAGGGTTTTTAGCCAATCTTGTGCATCCAATAAGTTCATTTGTGTCATTGGAGGAACATTTAGGTCATTTTCGTCCTCCCTAGGCTTATTCTTGTCCCATTAGGGTTTTTAACTAATCATGTGCATCCTATAAGTTGATTTGTGTCATTGGATGAACATTTAGGTCATTTTCGTCCTCCCTAGGCTTATTCTTGTTCAATTAGGGTTTTTAACCAATCTTGTGCATCCAATAAGTTCATTTGTGTCATTGGATGAACATTTAGGTCATTTTCATCCTCCCTAGGCTTATTTTTGTCCAATTAGGGTTTTTAGCCAATCTTGTGCATCCAATAAGTTCATTTGTGTCATTGGAGGAACATTTAGGTCATTTTCGTCCTCCCTAGTCCTATTCTTGTCCAATTAGGGTTTTTATGCAATCTTGTGCATCCAATAGGTGTGTTTGTTTCATTGGACGAACATTTAGGTCATTTTCGTCCTCCCTAGGCTTATTCTTGTCCAATTAGGGTTTTTAACCAATCTTGTGCATCCAATAGGTGTGTTTGTGTCATTGGAGGAACATTTAGGTCATTTTCGTCCTCCCTAGTCTTATTGTTGTCCAATTAGGATTTTTATGCAATCTTGTGCATCCAATAGGTGTGTTTGTGTCATTGGACGAACATTTAGGTCATTTTCGTCGTCCCTAGGCTTATTCTTGTCCAATTAGGGTTTTTTACCAACCTCGTGCATCCAATACGTTCATTTGTGTCATTGGATGAACATTTATGTCATTTTCGTCCTCCCTTGGCTTATTTTTGTCTAATTAGGGTTTTTAGCCAATTTTGTGCATCCAATAAGTTCATTTGTGTCATTGGACGAACATTAAGGTCATTTTCGTCCTCCCTAGGCTTATTCTTGTTCAATTAGGGTTTTTAACGAAACTTGTGCATCCAATAAGTTCATTTGTGTCATTGGATGAACATTTAGGTCATTTTCGTCCTCCCTAGGCTTATTGTAGTCCAATTAGGGTTTTTAGTCAATCTTGTGCATCCAATAAGTTCATTTGTGTCATTGGAGGAACATTTAGGTCATTTTCGTCCTCCCTAGTCTTATTCTTGTCCAATTAGGGTTTTTATGCAATCTTGTGCATCCAATAGGTGTGTTTGTGTCATTGGACGAACATTTAAGTCATTTTCGTCCTCCCTAGGTTTATTCTTCTCCAATTAGGGTTTTTAACCAATCGTGTGCATCCAATAAGTTGATTTGTGTCATTGGATGAACATTTAGGTCATTTTCGTCCTCCCTAGGCTTATTCTTGTCCAATTAGGGTTTTTAACCAATCTTGTGCATCCAATAAGTTCATTTGTGTCATTGGATGATTATTAAGGTCATTTTCGTCTTCCCTAGGCTTATTCTTGTCCAATTAGGGTTTTTAACCAATCTTATGCATCCAATAGGTGTGTTTGTGTCATTGGATAAACATTTAGGTCATGTTCGTCCTCCCTAGTCTTATTCTTGTCCAATTAGGGTTTTTATGTAATCTTGTGCATTCAATAGGTGTGTTTGTGTCATTGGACGAACATTTAGGTCATTTTCGTCTTCCCTAGGCATATTCTTGTCCAATTATGGTTTTTAACCAATCTTGTGCATCCAATAAGTTCATTTGTGTCATTAGCCGAACATTTATGTCATTTTCGTCCTCCCTAGGCTTATTCTTGTCCAATTAGGGTTTTTAACCAATCATGTGAATCCAATAAGTTGATTTGTGTCATTGGATGAACATTTAGGTCATTTTCGTCCTCCCTAGGCTTATTCTTGTCCAATTAGGGTATTTAACCAATCTTGTGCATCCAATAAGTTCAGTTGTGACATTGGATGAATAGTTAGGTCATTTTCGTCCTCCCAAGGCTTATTCTTGTCCATTTAGGGTTTTTAGCCAATCTTGTGCATCCAATAAGTTCATTCGTGTCATTGGAAGAACATTTAGGTCATTTTCGTCCTCCCTAGGCTTATTCTTGTCCAATTAGGGGTTTTAACCAATCTTGTGCATCCAATAGGTGTGTTTGTGTCATTGGAGGAACATTTAGGTCATTTTAGTCCTCCCTAGTCTTATTCTTGTCCAATTAGGGTTTTTATGCAATCTTGTGCATCCAATAGGTGTGTTTGTGTCATTGGACGAACATTTAGGTCATTTTCCTCCTCCGTAGGCTTATTCTTGTCTAGATAGGATTTTTAACCAATCTTGTGCATCCAATAAATGTTCATTTGTGTCATTGGATGAACATTTAGGTCATTTTTGTCCTCCCTAGGCTTATTCTTGTCAAATTAGGGTTTTTAACAAATCTCGTGCATCCAATAGGTGTGTTTGTGTCATTGGAGGAACGTTTAGGTCATTTTCCTCCTCCCTAGGCTTATTCTTGTCCACTTAGGGTTTTTAACCAATCTTGTTCATCCAATAGGTGTGTTTGTGTCATTGGAGGAACATTTAGGTCATTTTCGTCCTCCCTAGTCTTATTCTTGTCCAATTAAGGTTTTTATGCAATCTTGTGCATCCAATAGGTGTGTTTGTGTCATTGGAGGACCATTTCGGTCATTTTCGTCCTCCCTAAGCTTATTCTTGTCCAATTAGGGTTTTTAGTCAATCTTGTGCATCCAATAAGTTCATTTGTGTCATTGGAGGAACATTTAGGTCATTTTCGTCCTCCCTAGTCTTATTCTTGTCCAATTAGGGTTTTTATGCAATCTTGTGCGTCCAATTGGTGTGTTTGTGTCAATGGACGAACATTTAAGTCATTTTCGCCCTCCCTAGGCTTATTCTTGTCCAATTAGGGTTTTTAACCAATCGTGTGCATCCAATAAGTTGATTTGTGTCATTGGATGAACATTTAGGTCATTTTCGTCCTCCCTAGGCTTATTCTTGTCCAATTAGGGTTTATAACCAATCTTGTGCATCCAATAAGTTCATTTGTGTCATTGGATGATTATTTAGGTCATTTTCGTCTTCCCTAGGCTTATTCTTGTCCAATTAGGGTTTTTAACCAATCTTGTGCATCCAATAGGTGTGTTTGTGTCATTGGATAAACATTTAGGTCATGTTCGTCCTCCCCTAGTCTTATTCTTGTCCAATTAGGGTTTTTATGTAATCTTGTGTATTCAATAGGTGTGTTTGTGTCATTAGACGAACATTTAGGTCATTTTCGTCCTCCCTAGGCTTATTCTTGTCCAATTATGGTTTTTAACCAATCTTGTGCGTCCAATAAGTTCATTTGTGTCATTAGACGAACATTTATGTCATTTTCGTCCTCCCTAGGCTTATTCTTGTCCAATTAGGGTTTTTAACCAATCATGTGAATCAAATAAGTTGATTTGTGTCATTGGATGAACATTTAGGTCATTTTCGTCCACCCTAGGCTTATTCTTGTCCAATTAGGGTTTTTAACCAATCTTGTGCATCCAAAAAGTTCAGTTGTGTCATTGGATGAACAGTTAGGTCATTTTCGTCTTCCAAGGCTTATTCTTGTCCATTTAGGGTTTTTAGCCAATCTTGTGCATCCAATAAGTTCAGTTGTGTCATTGGATGAACAGTCAGGTCATTTTCGTCCTCCCTAAGCTTATTCTTGTCCATTTAGGGTTTTTAGCCAATCTTGTGCAACCAATAAGTTCATTTGTGTCATTGGATGAACATTTAGGTCATTTTCGTCCTCCCTAGTCTTATTTTTGTCCAATTAGGGTTTTTATGCAATCTTGTGCATCCAATAGGTTTGTTTGTGTCATTGGACGAACATTTAGGTCATTTTCGTCCTCCCTAGGCTTATTGTTGTCCAATTTGGGTTTTTAACCAATCTTGTGCATCCAATAGGTGTGTTTGTGTCATTGGAGGAACATTTAGGTCATTTTCGTCCTCCCTAGTCTTATTCTTGTCCAATTAGGGTTTTTATGCAATCTTGTGCATCCAATAGGTGTGTTTGTGTCATTGGACGAACATTTAGGTCATTTTCGTCCTCCCTAGGCTTATTCTTGTCCAATTAAGGTTTTTAACCAACCTTGTGCATCCAATAAGTTCATTTGTGTCATTGGTTGAACATTTAGGTCATTTTCATCCTCCCTAGGCTTATTCTTGTCCAATTAGAGTTTTTAACCAATCTTGTGCATCGAATAAGTTCATTTGTGTCATTGGATGAACATTTAGGTCATTTTCGTCCTCCCTAGGCTTATTCTTTTCCAATGATGGTTTTTAACCAATCTTGTGCATCCAATAGGTGTGTTTGTGTCATTGGAGGAACATTTAGGTCATTTTCGTCCTCCCTAGGCTTATTCTTGTCCAATTATGGTTTTTAACCAATCTTGTGCATCCAATAGGTGTGTTTGTGTCATTGGAGGAACATTTAGGTCATTTTCGTCCTCCCTAGTCTTATTCTTGTCCAATTAGGGTTTTTATGCAATCTTGTGCATCCAATAGGTGTGTTTGTGTCATTGGACGAACATTTAGGTCATTTTCGTCCTCCCTAGGCTTATTCTTGTCCAATTAGGGTTTTTAACCAATCTTGTGCATCCAATAAGTTCATTTGTGTCATTGGATGAACATTTAGGTAATTTTCGTCGTCCTTAGTCTTATTCTTGTCGAATTAGGTTTTTATGCAATCTTGTGCATCCAATAGGTGTGTTTGTGTCATTGGAGGAACATTTAGGTCATTTTCGTCCTCCCTAGTCTTATTCTTGTCCAATTAGGGTTTTTATGCAATCTTGTGCATCCAATAGGTGTGTTTGTGTCATTGGAGGAACATTGAGGTCATTTTCGTCCTCCCTAGTCTTATTCTTGTCGAATTAGGGTTTTTATGCAATGTTGTGCATCCAAAAGGTGTGTTTCTGTCATTGGAGGAACATTTAGGTCATTTTCGTCCTCCCTAGTCTTATTCTTGTCCAATTAGGGTTTTTATGCAATCTTGTGCATCCAATAGGTGTGTTTGTGTCATTGGAGGAACATTTAGGTCATTTTCGTCCTCCCTAGTCTTATTCTTGTCCAATTAGGGTTTTTATGCAATCTTGTGCATCCAATAGGTGTGTTTGTGTCATTGGACGAACATTTAGGTCATTTTCATCCTCCCTAGGCTTATCCTTGTCCAAGTAGGGTTTTTAACCAATCTTGTGCATCCAATAAGTTCATTTGTGTCATTGGATGAACATTTAGGTCATTTTCGACATCCCTAGTCTTATTCTTGTCCAATTAGGGTTTTAAGCAATCTTGTGCATCCAATATGTGTGTTTGTGTCATTGGAGGAACATTTAGGTCATTTTCGTCCTCCCTAGTCTTATTCTTGTCCAATTAGGGTTTTTATGCAATCTTGTGCATCCAATAGGTGTGTTTGTGTCATTGGACGAACATTTAAGTCATTTTCGTCCTCCCTAGGCTTATTCTTGTCCGATTAGGGTTTTTATGCAATCTTGTGCATTCAATAAGTTCATTTGTGTCATTGGATGAACATTTAGGTCATTTTCGTCCTCCCTAGTCTTATTCTTGTCCAATTAGGGTTTTAAGCAATCTTGTGCATCCAATATGTGGGTTTGTGTCATTGGATGAACATTTAGGTCATTTTCGTCCTCCCTAGGCTTATTCTTGTCCAATTAGGGTTTTTATGCAATCTTGTGCATCCAATAGGTGTGTTTGTGTCATTGGAGGAACATTTAGGTCATTTTCGTCCTCCCTAGTCTTATTCTTGTCCAATTAGGGTTTTTATGCAATCTTGTGCATCCAATAGGTGTGTTTGTGTCATTGGAAGAACATTTAGGTCATTTTCGTCCTCCCTAGGCTTATTCTTGTCCAATTAGGGTTTTTAACCAATCTTGTGCATCCAATAGGTGTGTTTGTGTCATTGGAGGAACATTTAGGTCATTTTCGTCCTCCCTAGTCTTATTCTTGTCCAATTAGGGTTTTTATGCAATCTTGTGCATCCAATAGGTGTGTTTGTGTCATTGGACGAACATTTAGGTCATTTTTGTCGTCCCTAGGCTTATTCTTGTCCGATTATCGTTTTTAACCAACCTTGTGCATCCAATAAGTTCATTTGTGTCATTGGATGAACATTTATGTCATTTTCGTCCTCCCATGGCTTATTCTTGTCCAATTAGGGTTTTTAGCCAATTTTGTGCATCCAATAAGTTCATTTGTGTCATTGGAGGAACATTTAGGTTATTTTCGTCCTCCCTAGGCTTATTCTTGTCCAATTAGGGTTTTTAACCAATCTTGTGCATCCAATAAGTTCATTTGTGTCATTGGATGAACATTTAGGTCATTTTCGTCCTCCCTAGTCTTATTCTTGTCGAATTATGGTTTTTATGCAATCTTGTGCATCCAATAGGTGTGTTTGTGTCATTGGAGGAACATTTAGGTCATTTTCGTCCTCCCTAGTCTTATTCTTGTCCAATTAGGGTTTTTATGCAATCTTGTGCATCCAATAGGTGTGTTTGTGTCATTGGACGAACATTTAGGTCATTTTCGTCCTCCCTAGGCTTATTCTTGTCCAATTAGGGCTTTTATGCAATCCTGTGCATCCAATAGGTGTGTTTGTGTCATTGGACGAACATTTAGGTCATTTTCGTCCTCCCTAGGCTTATTCTTGTCCAATTAGGGTTTTTAACCAACCTTGTGCATCCAATAAGTTCATTTGTGTCATTGGTTGAACATTTAGGTCATTTTCGTCCTCCCTAGGCTTATTCTTGTCCAATTAGGATTTTTAACCAACCTTGTGCATCCAATAAGTTCATTTGTGTCATTGGAGGAACATTTAGGTCATTTTCGTCCTCCCTAGGCTTATTCTTGTCCAATTAGGGTTTTTATGTAATCTTGTGCATCCAATAGGTGTGTTTGTGTCATTGGACGAACATTTAGGTCAATGTCGTCCTCCCTAGGCTTATTCTTGTCCAATTAGGGTTTTTAACCAACCTTGTGCATCCATTAAGTTCATTTGTGTAATTGGTTGAACATTTAGGACATTTTCGTCCTCCCTAGGCTTATTCTTGTCCGACTAGAGTTTTTAACCAACCTTGTGCATCCAATAAGTTCATTTGTGTCATTGGATGAACATTTAGGTCATTTTCGTCCTCCCTAGTCTTATTCTTGTCCAATTAGGGTTTTAAGCAGTCTTGTGCTTCCAATAGGTGTGTTTGTGTCATTGGAGGAACATTTAGGTCATTTTCGTCCTCCCTAGTCTTATTCTTGTCCAATTAGGGTTTTTATGCAATCTTGTGCATCCAATAGGTGTGTTTGTGTCATTGGACGAACATTTAGGTCATTTTCGTCGTCCCTAGGCTTATTCTTGTCCAATTAGGGTTTTTAACCAACCTCGTGCATCCAATAAGTTCATTTGTGTCATTGGATGAACATTTATGTCATTTTCGTCCTCCCTTGGCTTATTCTTGTCTAATTAGGGTTTTTAGCCAATTTTGTGCATCCAATAAGTTCATTTGTGTCATTGGACGAACATTTAGGTCATTTTCGTCCTCCCTAGGCTTATTCTTGTTCAATTAGGGTTTTTAACCAATCTTGTGCATCCAATAAGTTCATTTGTGTCATTGGATGAACATTTAGGTCATTATCGTCTTCCCTAGGCTTATTCTTGTCCAATTAGGGTTTTTAACCAATCTTGTGCATCCAATAGGTGTGTTTGTGTCATTGGATAAACATTTAGGTCATTTTCGTCCTCCCTAGTCTTATTCTTGTCCAATTAGGGTTTTTAGGTAATCTTGTGCAATCAATAGGTGTGTTTGTGTCATTGGACGAACATTTAGATCATTTTCGTCCTCCCTAGGCTTATTCTTTTCCAATTAGGGTTTTTAACCAATCTTGTGCATCCAATAAGTTCAGTTGTGTCATTGGATGAACTGTTATGTCATTTTCGTCCTCCCAAGGCTTATTCTTGTCCATTTAGGGTTTTTAGCCAATCTTGTGCATCCAATAAGTTCATTTGTGTCATTGGAGGAACATTTAGGTCATTTTCGTCCTCCCTAGGCTTATTCTTGTCCCGTTAGGGTTTTAAACTAATCATGTGCATCCAATAAGTTGATTTGTGTCATTGAATGAACATTTAGGTCATTTTCGTCCTCCCTAGGCTTATTGTTGTTCAATTAGGGTTTTTAACCAATCTTGTGCATCCAATAAGTTCATTTGTGTCATTGGATGAACATTTAGGTCATTTTCATCCTCCCTAGGCTTATTTTTGTCCAATTAGGGTTTTTAGCCAATCTTGTGCATCCAATAAGTTCATTTGTGTCATTGGAGGAACATTTAGGTCATTTTCGTCCTCCCTAGTCCTATTCTTGTCCAATTAGGGTTTTTATGCAATCTTGTGCATCCAATAGGTGTGTTTGTTTCATTGAACGAACATTTAGGTCATTTTCGTCCTCCCTAGGCTTATTCTTGTCCAATTAGGGTTTTTAACCAATCTTGTGCATCCAATAGGTGTGTTTGTGTCATTGGAGGAACATTTAGGTCATTTTCGTCCTCCCTAGTCTTATTGTTGTCCAATTAGGATTTTTATGCAATCTTGTGCATCCAATAGGTGTGTTTGTGTCATTGGACGAACATTTAGGTCATTTTCGTCGTCCCTAGGCTTATTCTTGTCCAATTAGGGTTTTTTACCAACCTCGTGCATCCAATAAGTTCATTTGTGTCATTGGATGAACATTTATGTCATTTTCGTCCTCCCTTGGCTTATTTTTGTCTAAATAGGGTTTTTAGCCAATTTTGTGCATCCAATAAGTTCATTTGTGTCATTGGACGAACATTAAGGTCATTTTCGTCCTCCCTAGGCTTATTCTTGTTCAATTAGGGTTTTTAACGAAACTTGTGCATCCAATAAGTTCATTTGTGTCATTGGATGAACATTTAGGTCATTTTCGTCCTCCCTAGGCTTATTCTAGTCCAATTAGGGTTTTTAGTCAATCTTGTGCATCCAATAAGTTCATTTGTGTCATTGGAGGAACATTTAGGTCATTTTCGTCCTCCCTAGTCTTATTCTTGTCCAATTAGGGTTTTTATGCAATCTTGTGCATCCAATAGGTGTGTTTGTGTCATTGGACGAACATTTAAGTCATTTTCGCCCTCCCTAGGTTTATTCTTCTCCAATTAGGGTTTTTAACCAATCGTGTGCATCCAATAAGTTGATTTGTGTCATTGGATGAACATTTAGGTCATTTTCGTCCTCCCTAGGCTTATTCTTGTCCAATTAGGGTTTTTAACCAATCTTGTGCATCCAATAAGTTCATTTGTGTCATTGGATGATTATTAAGGTCATTTTCGTCTTCCCTAGGCTTATTCTTGTCCAACTAGGGTTTTTAACCAATCTTATGCATCCAATAGGTGTGTTTGTGTCATTGGATAAACATTTAGGTCATGTTCGTCCTCCCTAGTCTTATTCTTGTCCAATTAGGGTTTTTATGTAATCTTGTGCATCCAATAGGTGTGTTTGTGTCATTGGACGAACATTTAGGTCATTTTCGTCTTCTCTAGGCTTATTCTTGTCCAATTATGGTTTTTAACCAATCTTGTGCATCCAATAAGTTCATTTGTGTCATTAGCCGAACATTTATGTCATTTTCGTCCTCCCTAGGCTTATTCTTGTCCAATTATGGTTTTTAACCAATCATGTGAATCCAATAAGTTGATTTGTGTCATTGGATGAACATTTAGGTCATTTTCGTCCTCCCTAGGCTTATTCTTGTCCAATTAGGGTATTTAACCAATCTTGTGCATCCAATAAGTTCAGTAGTGTCATTGGATGAATAGTTAGGTCATTTTCGTCCTCCCAAGGCTTATTCTTGTCCATTTAGGGTTTTTAGCCAATCTTGTGCATCCAATAAGTTCATTCGTGTCATTGGAAGAACATTTAGGTCATTTTCCTCCTCCGTAGGCTTATTCTTGTCTAGATAGGATTTTTAACCAATCTTGTGCATCCAATAAATGTTCATTTGTGTCATTGGATGAACATTTAGGTCATTTTTGTCCTCCCTAGGCTTATTCTTGTCAAATTAGGGTTTTTAACGAATCTTGTGCATCCAATAGGTGTGTTTGTGTCATTGGAGGAACGTTTAGGTCATTTTCCTCCTCCCTAGTCTTATTCTTGTCCAATTAGGGTTTTTATGCAATCTTGTGCATCCAATAGGTGTGTTTGTGTCATTTGACGAACATTTAGGTCATTTTCGTCCTCCCTAGGCTTATTCTTGTCCAATTAGGGTTTTTATGCAATCTTGTGCATCCAATAGGTGTGTTTGTGTCATTGGACGAACATTTAGGTCATTTTCGTCCTCCCTAGGCTTATTCTTGTCCAATTAGGGTTTTTAACCAATCTTGTGCATCCAATAAGTTCATTTGTGTCATTGGATAATTATTTAGGTCATTTTCGTCCTCCCTAGGCTTATTTTTTTCCAATTAGGGTTTTTAACCAATCTTGTGCTTCCAATAAGTTCATTTGTGTCATTGGATGAACATTTAGGTCATTTTCGTCCTCCCTAGGCTTATTCTTGTCCAATTAGGGTTTTTATGCAATCTTGTGCATCCAATAGGTGTGTTTGTGTCATTGGTCGAACATTTAGGTCATTTTCGTCCTCCCTAGGCTTATTCTTGTCCAATTAGGGTTTTTAACCAATCTTGTGCATCCAATAAGTTCATTTGTGTCATTGGATGAACATTTAGGTCATTTTCGTCCTCCCTAGTCTTATTCTTGTCCAATTAGGGTTTTTAACCAACCTTGTGCATCCAATAAGTTCATTTGTGTCATTGGTGGAACGTTTAGGTCATTTACGTCCTCCCTAGTCTTATTCTTGTCCAATTAGGGTTTTTATGCAATCTTGTGCATCCAATAGGTGTGTTTGTGTCATTGGAGGAACATTTAGGTCATTTTCGTCCTCCCTAGTCTTATTCTTGTCCAATTAGGGTTTTTATGCAATCTTGTGCATCCAATAGGTGTGTTTGTGTCATTGGACGAACATTTAGGTCATTTTCGTCCTCCCTAGGCTTATTCTTGTCCAATTAGGGTTTTTAACCAATCTTGTGCATCCAATAAGTTCATTTGTGTCATTGGATGAACATTTAGGTAATTTTCGTCGTCCTTAGTCTTATTCTTGTCGAATTAGGTTTTTATGCAATCTTGTGCATCCAATAGGTGTGTTTGTGTCATTGGAGGAACATTTAGGTCATTTTCGTCCTCCCTAGTCTTATTCTTGTCCAATTAGGGTTTTTATGCAATCTTGTGCATCCAATAGGTGTGTTTGTGTCATTGGACGAACATTTAGGTCATTTTCGTTCTCCCTAGGCTTATTCTTGTCCAATTAGGGTTTTTTAACCAATCTTGTGCATCCAATAAGTTCATTTGTGTCATTGGATGAACATTTAGGTCATTTTCGTCCTCCCTAGGATTATTCTTGTCCAATTAGGGTTTTTAACCAATCTTGTGCATCCAATAAGTTCATTTGTGTCATTGGAATAACATTTAGGTCATTTTCGTCCTCCCTAGGCTTATTCTTGTCCAATTAGGGTTTTTAACCAATCTTGTGCATCCAATAAGTTCATTTGTGTCATTGGATGAACATTTAGGTCATTTTCGTCCTCCCTAGTCTTATTATTGTCTAATTAGGGTTTTTATGCAATCTTGTGCATCCAATAGGTGTGTTTGTGTCATTGGAGGAACATTTAGGTCATTTTCGTCCTCCCTAGTCTTATTCTTGTCCAATTAGGGTTTTTATGCAATCTTGTGCATCCAATAGGTGTGTTTGTGTCATTGGACAAACATTTGGGTCATTTTCGTCCTCCCTAGGCTTATTCGTGTCCAATTAGGGTTTTTAACCAATCTTGTGCATCCAATAAGTTCATTTGTGTAATTGGATGTACATTTAGGTCATTTTCGTCCTCCCTAGGCTTATTCTTGTCCAATTAGGGTTTTTAACCAATCTTGTGCATCCAATAAGTTCATTTGTGTCATTGGATGAACATTTAGGTCATTTTCGTCCTCCCTAGGCTTATTCTTGTCCAATTAGGGTTTTTAACCAATCTTGTGCATCCAATAAGTTCATTTGTGTCATTGGATGAACATTTAGGTCATTTTCGTCCTCCCTAGGCTTATTCTTGTCCAATTAGGGTTTTCAACCAATCTTGTGCATCCAATAGGTGTGTTTGTGTCATTGGAGGAACATTTAGGTCATTTTCGTCCTCCCTAGTCTTATTCTTGTCCAATTAGGGTTTTTATGCAATCTTGTGCATCCAATAGGTGTGTTTGTGTCATTGGACGAACATTTAGGTCATTTTCGTCTTCCCTAGGCTTATTCTTGTCCGATTAGGGTTTTTAGGCAATCCTGTGCATCCAATAGGTGTGTTTGTGTCATTGGACGAACATTTTGGTCATTTTCGTCCTCCCTAGGCTTATTCTTGTCCAATTTGGGTTTTTAACCAACCTTGTGCATCCAATAAGTTCATTTGTGTCATTGGTTGAACATTTAGGTCATTTTCGTCCTCCCTAGGCTTATTCTTGTCCAATTAGGGTTTTTAACCAACCTTGTGCATCCAATAAGTTCATTGTTATAATTGGTGGAACATTTAGGTCATTTACGTTCTCCCTAGTCTTATTCTTGTCCAATTAGGGTTTTTATGCAATCTTGTGCATCCAATAGGTGTGTTTGTGGCATTGGAGGAACATTTAGGTCATTTTCGTCCTCCCTAGTCTTATTCTTGTCGAATTAGGGTTTTTATACAATCTTGTGCATCCAATAGGTGTGTTTGTGTCATTGGAGGAACATTTAGGTCATTTTCGTCCTCCCTAGTCTTATTCTTGTCCAATTAGGGTTTTTATGCAATCTTGTGCATCCAATAGGTGTGTTTGTGTCATTGGACGAACATTTAGGTCATTTTCGTCCTCCCTAGGCTTATTCTTGTCCAATTAGGGTTTTTAACCAATCTTGTGCATTCAATAAGTTCATTTGTGTCTTTGGATGAACATTTAGGTCATTTTCGTCCTATCTAGTCTTATTCTTGTCCAATTAGGGTTTTTATGCAATCTTGTGCATCCAATAGGTGTGTTTTTGTCATTGGATGAACATTTAGGTCATTTTCATCCTCCTTAGGCTTATTCTTGTCCAATTAGGGTTTTTAACCAATCTTGTGCATCCAATAAGTTCATTTGTGTCATTGGATGAACATTTAGGTCATTTTCGTCCTCCCTAGTCTTATTCTTGTCCAATTAGGGTTTTTATGCAATCTTGTGCACCCAATAGGTGTGTTTGTGTCATTGGACGAACATTTAGGTTATTTTCGTCCTCCCTAGTCTTATTCTTGTCCAATTAGGGTTTTTATGCTATCTTGTGCATCCAATAGGTGTGTTTGTGTCATTGGAGGAACATTTAGGTCATTTTCGTCCTCCCTAGTCTTATTCTTGTCCAATTAGGGTTTTTATGCAATCTTGTGCATCCAATAGGTGTGTTTGTGTCATTGGACGAACATTTAGGTCATTTTCGTCCTCCCTAGGCTTATTCTTGTCCGATTAGGGTTTTTAACCAATCTTGTGCATCCAATAGGTGTGTTTGTGTCATTGGAGGAACATTTAGGTCATTTTCGTCCTCCCTAGTCTTATTCTTGTCCAATTAGGGTTTTTATGCAATCTTGTGCATCCAATAGGTGTGTTTGTGTCATTGGACGAACATTTAGGTCATTTTCGTCCTCCCAAGGCTTATTCTTGTTCAATTAAGGTTTTTAACCAATCTTGTGCATCCAATAAGTTCATTTGTGTCATTGGATGAACATTTAGGTCATTTTCGTCCTCCCTAGTCTTATTCTTGTCGAATTAGGGTTTTTATGCAATCTTGTGCATCCAATAGGTGTGTTTGTGTCATTGGAGGAACATTTAGGTCATTTTCGTCCTCATTAGTCTTATTCTTGTCCAATTAGGGTTTTTATGCAATCTTGTGCATCCAATAGGTGTGTTTGTGTCATTGGACGAACATTTAGGTCATTTTCGTCCTCCCTAAACTTATTCTTGTCCAATTAGGGTTTTTAACCAATCTTGTGCATCCAATAAGTTCATTTGTGTCATTGGATGAACATTTAGGTCATTTTCGTCCTCCCTAGTCTTATTCTTGTCCAATTAGGGTTTGAAGCAATCTTTTGCATCCAATATGTGTGTTTGTGTCATTGGATGAACATTTAGGTCATTTTCATCCTCCCTAGTCTTATTCTTGTCCAATTAGGGTTTTAAGCAATCTTGTGCATCCAATATGTGGGTTTGTGTCATTGGATAAACATTTAGGTCATTTTCGTCCTCCCTATGCTAATTCTTGTCCAATTAGGGTTTTTAACCAATCTTGTGCATCCAATAAGTTCATTTGTGTCATTGGATGAACATTTAGGTCATTTTCGTCCTCCCTAGTCTTATTCTTGTCCAATTAGGGTTTTTATGCAATCTTGTGCATCCAATAGGTGTGTTTGTGTCATTTGACGAACATTTAGGTCATTTTCGTCCTCCCTAGGCTTATTCTTGTCCAATTAGGGTTTTTAACCAATCTTGTGCATCCAATAAGTTCATTTGTGTCATTAGACGAACATTTAGGTCATTTTCGTCCTCCCTAGGCTTATTCTTGTCCAATTAGGGTTTTTAACCAATCGTGTGCATCCAATAAGTTGATTTGTGTGATTGGATGAACATTTATGTCATTTTCGTCCTCCTTAGGCTTATTCTTGTCCAATTAGGGTTTTTATGCAATCTTGTGCAACCAATAGGTGTGTTGTGTCATTGGATGAACATTTAGATCATTTTCGTCCTCCCTAGGCTTATTCTTGTCCACATAGGGTTTTTAACCAATCTTGTTCATCCAATAGGTGTGTTTGTGTCATTGGAGGAACATTTAGGTCATTTTCGTCCTCCCTAGTCTTATTCTTGTCCAATTAAGGTTTTTATGCAATCTTGTGCATCCAATAGGTGTGTTTGTGTCATTGGAGGACCATTTCGGTCATTTTCGTCCTCCCTAAGCTTATTCTTGTCCAATTAGGGTTTTTAGTCAATCTTGTGCATCCAATAAGTTCATTTGTGTCATTGGAGGAACATTTAGGTCATTTTCGTCCTCCCTAGTCTTATTCTTGTCCAATTAGGGTTTTTATGCAATCTTGTGCGTCCAATTGGTGTGTTTGTGTCATTGGACGAACATTTAAGTCATTTTCGCCCTCCCTAGGCTTATTCTTGTCCAATTAGGGTTTTTAACCAATCGTGTGCATCCAATAAGTTGATTTGTGTCATTGGATGAACATTTAGGTCATTTTCGTCCTCCCTAGGCTTATTCTTGTCCAATTAGGGTTTATAACCAATCTTGTGCATCCAATAAGTTCATTTGTGTCATTGGATGATTATTTAGGTCATTTTCGTCTTCCCTAGGCTTATTCTTGTCCAATTAGGGTTTTTAACCAATCTTGTGCATCCAATAGGTGTGTTTGTGTCATTGGATAAACATTTAGGTCATGTTCGTCCTCCCCTAGTCTTATTCTTGTCCAATTAGGGTTTTTATGTAATCTTGTGTATTCAATAGGTGTGTTTGTGTCATTAGACGAACATTTAGGTCATTTTCGTCCTCCCTAGGCTTATTCTTATCCAATTATGGTTTTTAACCAATCTTGTGCGTCCAATAAGTTCATTTGTGTCATTAGACGAACATTTCTGTCATTTTCGTCCTCCCTAGGCTTATTCTTGTCCAATTAGGGTTTTTAACCAATCATGTGAATCAAATAAGTTGATTTGTGTCATTGGATGAACATTTAGGTCATTTTCGTCCTCCCTAGGCTTATTCTTGTCCAATTAGGGTTTTTAACCAATCTTGTGCATCCAAAAAGTTCAGTTGTGTCATTGGATGAACAATTAGGTCATTTTCGTCTTCCAAGGCTTATTCTTGTCCATTTAGGGTTTTTAGCCAATCTTGTGCATCCAATAAGTTCAGTTGTGTCATTGGATGAACAGTCAGGTCATTTTCGTCCTCCCTAAGCTTATTCTTGTCCATTTAGGGTTTTTAGCCAATCTTGTGCATCCAATAAGTTCATTTGTGTCATTGGATGAACATTTAGGTCATTTTCGTCCTCCCTAGTCTTATTTTTGTCCAATTAGGGTTTTTATGCAATCTTGTGCATCCAATAGGTTTGTTTGTGTCATTGGACGAACATTTAGGTCATTTTCGTCCTCCCTAGGCTTATTGTTGTCCAATTTGGGTTTTTAACCAATCTTGTGCATCCAATAGGTGTGTTTGTGTCATTGGAGGAACATTTAGGTCATTTTCGTCCTCCCTAGTCTTATTCTTGTCCAATTAGGGTTTTTATGCAATCTTGTGCATCCAATAGGTGTGTTTGTGTCATTGGACGAACATTTAGGTCATTTTCGTCCTCCCTAGGCTTATTCTTGTCTAGTTAGGATTTTTAACCAATCTTGTGCATCCAATAAATGTTCATTTGTGTCATTGGATGAACATATAGGTCATTTTCGTCCTCCCTAGGCTTATTCTTGTCCAATTAGGGTTTTTAAACAATCTCATGCATCCAATAGGTGTGTTTGTGTCATTGGAGGAACGTTTAGGTCATTTTCGTCCTCCCTAGTCTTATTCTTGTCCAATTAGGGTTTTTATGCAATCTTGTGCATCCAATAGGTGTGTTTGTGTCATTGGACGAACATTTAGGTCATTTTCATCCCCCCTAGGCTTATTCTTGTCCAATTAGGGTTTTTAACCAATCTTGTGCATCCAATAAGTTCATTTGTGTCATTAG
>JBBPBR010000100.1:37828-68735 GCA_037974775.1 Cicer pinnatifidum
TTATTCTTGTCCAATTAGGGTTTTTAACCAACCTTGTGCATCCAATAAGTTCATTTGTGTCATTGGATGAACATTTAGGTCATTTTCGTCCTCCCTAGGCTTATTGTTGTCCAATTAGGGTTTTTAACCAATCTTGTGCATCCAATAGGTGTGTTTGTGTCATTGGACGAACATTTAGGTCATTTTCATCCCCCCTAGGCTTATTCTTGTCCAATTAGGGTTTTTAACCAATCTTGTGCATCCAATAAGTTCATTTGTGTCATTAGTCGAACATTTAGGTCATTTTCGTCTTCCCTAGGCTTATTCTTGTCCAATTAGGGTTTTTAACAAATCTTGTGCATCCAATAGGTGTGTTTGTGTCATTGGAGGATCATTTAGGTCATTTTCGTCCTCCCTAGTCTTATTCTTGTCCAATTAGGGTTTTTATGCAAACTTGTGCATCCAATAGGTGTGTTTGTGTCATTGGACGAACATTTAGGTCATTTTCGTCGTCCCTAGGCTTATTCTTGTCCAATTAGTGTTTTTAACCAATCTTGTGCATCCAATAGGTGTGTTTGTGTCATTGGACGAACATTTAGGCCATTTTCGTTGTCCCTAGGGTTATTCTTGTCCAATTAGGGTTTTTAACCAACCTTGTGCATCCAATAAGTTCATTTGTGTCATTGGATGAACATTTAGGTCATTTTCGTCCTCCCTATGCTTATTCTTGTCCAATTAGGGTTTTTAGCCAATCTTGTGCATCCAATAAGTTCATTTGTGACATTGGAGGAACATTTAGGTCATTTTCGTCCTCCCTAGGCTTATTCTTGTCCAATTAGGGTTTTTAACCAATCTTGTGCATCCAATAAGTTCATTTGTGTCATTGGATGAACATTTAGGTCATTTTCGTCCTCCCTAGGCTTATTCTTGTCCAATTAGGGTTTTTAGCCAATCTTGTGCATCCAATAAGTTCATTTGTGTCATTGGAGGAACATTTAGGTCATTTTCGTCCTCCCTAGGCATATTCTTGTCCAATTAGGGTTTTTAACCAATCTTGTGCATCCAATAAGTTCATTTCTGTCATTGGATGAACATTTAGGTCATTTACGTCGTCCCTAGGTTTATTCTTGTCCAATTAGGGTTTTTATGCAATCTTGTGCATCCAATAGGTGTGTTTGTGTCATTGGACGAACATTTAGGTCATTTTCGTCCTCCCTAGGCTTATTCTTGTCCAATTAGGGTTTTTAACCAATCTTGTGCATCCAATAAGTTCATTTGTGTCATTGGATGAACATTTAGATCATTTTCGTCCTCTCTAGGCTTATTCTTGTCCAATTAGGGTTTTTAACCAATCTTGTGCATCCATAAGTTCATTTGTGTCATTGGATGAACATTTAGATCATTTTCGTCCTCCCTAGGCTTATTCTTGTCCAATTAGGGTTTTTAACCATTCTTGTGCATCCAATAAGTTCATTTGTGTCATTGGATGAACATTTAGGTCATTTTCGTCCTCCCTAGTCTTATTCTTGTCCAATTAGGGTTTTAAGCAATCTTGTGCATCCAATATGTGGGTTTGTGTCATTGGATGAGCGTTTAAGTCATTTTCATCCTCCCTATGCTTATTCTTGTCCAATTAGGGTTTTTAACCAATCTTGTGCATCCAATAAGTTCATTTGTGTCATTGGATGAACATTTAGGTCATTTTCGTCCTCCCTAGTCTTATTCTTGTCCAATTAGGGTTTTTATGCAATCTTGTGCATCCAATAGGTGTGTTTGTGTCATTGGACGAACATTTAGGTCATTTTCGTCCTCCCTAGGCTTATTCTTCTCCAATTAGGGTTTTTAACCAATCTTGTGCATCCAATCGGTGTGTTTGTGTCATTGGAGGAACATTTAGGTCATTTTCGACCTCCCTAGTCTTATTATTGTCCAATTAGGGTTTTTATGCAATCTTGTGCATCCAATAGGTGTGTTTGTGTCATTGGACGAACATTTAGGTCATTTTCGTCGTCCCTAGGCTTATTCTTGTCCAATTAGGGTTTTTAACCAACCTTGTGCATCCAATAAGTTCATTTGTGTCATTGGATGAACATTTAGGTCATTTTCGTCCTCCCTAGGCTTATTCTTGTCCAATTAGGGTTTTTAACCAATCTTGTGCATCCAATAGGTGTGTTTGTGTCATTGGAGGAACATTTAGGTCATTTTCGTCCTCCCTAGTCTTATTCTTGTCCAATTAGGGTTTTTATGCAATCTTGTGCATCCAATAGGTGTGTTTGTGTCATTGGGCGAACATTTAGGTCATTTTCGTCCTCCCTATGCTTATTCTTGTCCAGGTAGGGTTTTTAACCAATCTTGTGCATCCAATAAGTTCAGTTGTGTCATTGGATGAACATTTAGGCCATTTTCGTCCTCCCAAGGCTTATTCTTGTCCAATTAGGGTTTTTAGCCAATCTTGTGCATCCAATAAGTTCATTTGTGTCATTGGAGGAACATTTAGGTCATTTTCGTCCTCCCTAGGCTTATTCTTGTCCCATTAGGGTTTTTAACTAATCATGTGCATCCAATAAGTTGATTTGTGTCATTGGATGAACATTTAGGTCATTTTCGTCCTCCCTAGGCTTATTCTTGTTCAATTAGGGTGTTTAACCAATCTTGTGCATCCAATAAGTTCATTTGTGTCATTGGATGAACATTTAGGTCATTTTCATCCTCCCTAGGCTTATTTTTGTCCAATTAGGGTTTTTAGCCAATCTTGTGCATCCAATAAGTTCATTTGTGTCATTGGAGGAACATTTAGGTCATTTTCGTCCTCCCTAGTCCTATTCTTGTCCAATTAGGGTTTTTATGCAATCTTGTGCATCCAATAGGTGTGTTTGTTTCATTGAACGAACATTTAGGTCATTTTCGTCCTCCCTAGGCTTATTCTTGTCCAATTAGGGTTTTTAACCAATCTTGTGCATCCAATAGGTGTGTTTGTGTCATTGGAGGAACATTTAGGTCATTTTCGTCCTCCCTAGTCTTATTGTTGTCCAATTAGGATTTTTATGCAATCTTGTGCATCCAATAGGTGTGTTTGTGTCATTGGACGAACATTTAGGTCATTTTCGTCGTCCCTAGGCTTATTCTTGTCCAATTAGGGTTTTTTACCAACCTCGTGCATCCAATACGTTCATTTGTGTCATTGGATGAACATTTATGTCATTTTCGTCCTCCCTTGGCTTATTTTTGTCTAATTAGGGTTTTTAGCCAATTTTGTGCATCCAATAAGTTCATTTGTGTCATTGGACGAACATTAAGGTCATTTTCGTCCTCCCTAGGCTTATTCTTGTTCAATTAGGGTTTTTAACGAAACTTGTGCATCCAATAAGTTCATTTGTGTCATTGGATGAACATTTAGGTCATTTTCGTCCTCCCTAGGCTTATTCTAGTCCAATTAGGGTTTTTAGTCAATCTTGTGCATCCAATAAGTTCATTTGTGTCATTGGAGGAACATTTAGGTCATTTTCGTCCTCCCTAGTCTTATTCTTGTCCAATTAGGGTTTTTATGCAATCTTGTGCATCCAATAGGTGTGTTTGTGTCATTGGACGAACATTTAAGTCATTTTCGCCCTCCCTAGGTTTATTCTTGTCCAATTAGGGTTTTTAACCAATCGTGTGCATCCAATAAGTTGATTTGTGTCATTGGATGAACATTTAGGTCATTTTCGTCCTCCCTAGGCTTATTCTTGTCCAATTAGGGTTTTTAACTAATCATGTGCATCCAATAAGTTGATTTGTGTCATTGGATGAACATTTAGGTCATTTTCGTCCTTCCTAGGCTTATTCTTGTTCAATTAGGGTTTTTAACCAATCTTGTGCATCCAATAAGTTCATTTGTGTCATTGGATGAACATTTAGGTCATTTTCGTCTTCCCTAGGCTTATTCTTGTCCAATTAGGGTTTTTAACCAATCTTGTGCATCCAATAGGTGTGTTTGTGTCATTGGATAAACATTTAGGTCATTTTCGTCCTCCCTAGTCTTATTCTTGTCCAATTAGGGTTTTTAGGTAATCTTGTGCAATCAATAGGTGTGTTTGTGTCATTGGACGAACATTTAGATCATTTTCGTCCTCCCAAGGCTTATTCTTGTCCATTTAGGGTTTTTAGCCAATCTTGTGCATCCAATAAGTTCATTTGTGTCATTGGAGGAACATTTAGGTCATTTTCGTCCTCCCTAGGCTTATTCTTGTCCCATTAGGGTTTTTAACTAATCATGTGCATCCTATAAGTTGATTTGTGTCATTGGATGAACATTTAGGTCATTTTCGTCCTCCCTAGGCTTATTCTTGTTCAATTAGGGTTTTTAACCAATCTTGTGCATCCAATAAGTTCATTTGTGTCATTGGATGAACATTTAGGTCATTTTCATCCTCCCTAGGCTTATTTTTGTCCAATTAGGGTTTTTAGCCAATCTTGTGCATCCAATAAGTTCATTTGTGTCATTGGAGGAACATTTAGGTCATTTTCGTCCTCCCTAGTCCTATTCTTGTCCAATTAGGGTTTTTATGCAATCTTGTGCATCCAATAGGTGTGTTTGTTTCATTGGACGAACATTTAGGTCATTTTCGTCCTCCCTAGGCTTATTCTTGTCCAATTAGGGTTTTTAACCAATCTTGTGCATCCAATAGGTGTGTTTGTGTCATTGGAGGAACATTTAGGTCATTTTCGTCCTCCCTAGTCTTATTATTGTCCAATTAGGGTTTTTATGCAAACTTGTGCATCCAATAGGTGTGTTTGTGTCATTGGACGAACATTTAGGTCATTTTCGTCGTCCCTAGGCTTATTCTTGTCCAATTAGTGTTTTTAACCAATCTTGTGCATCCAATAGGTGTGTTTGTGTCATTGGACGAACATTTAGGTCATTTTCGTCGTCCTTAGTCTTATTCTTGTCCAATTAGGGTTTTTATGCAATCTTGTGTATCCAATAGGTGTGTTTGTGTCATTGGACGAACATTTAGGTCATTTTCGTCCTCCCTATGCTTATTCTTGTCCAATTAGGGTTTTTAACCAATCTTGTGCATCCAATAGGTGTGTTTGTGTCATTGAAGGATCATTTAGGTCATTTTCGTCCTCCCTAGTCTTATTCTTGTCCAATTAGGGTTTTTATGCAAACTTGTGCATCCAATAGGTGTGTTTGTGTCATTGGACGAACATTTAGGTCATTTTCGTCGTCCCTAGGCTTATTCTTGTCCAATTAGTGTTTTTAACCAATCTTGTGCATCCAATAGGTGTGTTTGTGTCATTGGACGAACATTTAGGCCATTTTCGTTGTCCCTAGGGTTATTCTTGTCCAATTAGGGTTTTTAACCAACCTTGTGCATCCAATAAGTTCATTTGTGTCATTGGATGAACATTTAGGTCATTTTCGTCCTCCCTAGGCTTATTGTTGTCCAATTAGGGTTTTTAACCAATCTTGTGCATCCAATAGGTGTGTTTGTGTCATTGGAGGAACATTTAGGTCATTTTCGTCCTCCCTAGTCTTATTCTTGTCCAATTAGGGTTTTTATGCAATCTTGTGCATCCAATAGGTGTGTTTGTGTCATTGGACGAACATTTAGGTCATTTTCGTCGTCCCTAGGCTTATTCTTGTCCAATTAGGGTTTTTAACCAACCTCGTGCATCCAATAAGTTCATTTGTGTCATTGGATGAACATTTATGTCATTTTCGTCTTCCCTTGGCTTATTCTTGTCTAATTAGGGTTTTTAGCCAATTTTGTGCATCCAATAAGTTCATTTGTGTCATTGGACGAACATTTAGGTCATTTTCGTCCTCCCTAGGCTTATTCTTGTTCAATTAGGGTTTTTAACCAATCTTGTGCATCCAATAAGTTCATTTGTGTCATTGGATGAACATTTAGGTGATTATCGTCTTCCCTAGGCTTATTCTTGTCCAATTAGGGTTTTTAACCAATCTTGTGCATCCAATAGGTGTGTTTGTGTCATTGGATAAACATTTAGGTCATTTTCGTCCTCCCTAGTCTTATTCTTGTCCAATTAGGGTTTTTAGGTAATCTTGTGCAATCAATAGGTGTGTTTGTGTCATTGGACGAACATTTAGATCATTTTCGTCCTCCCTAGGCTTATTCTTTTCCAATTAGGGTTTTTAACCAATCTTGTGCATCCAATAAGTTCAGTTGTGTCATTGGATGAACTGTTATGTCATTTTCGTCCTCCCAAGGCTTATTCTTGTCCATTTAGGGTTTTTAGCCAATCTTGTGCATCCAATAAGTTCATTTGTGTCATTGGAGGAACATTTAGGTCATTTTCGTCCTCCCTAGGCTTATTCTTGTCCCGTTAGGGTTTTAAACTAATCATGTGCATCCAATAAGTTGATTTGTGTCATTGGATGAACATTTAGGTCATTTTCGTCCTCCCTAGGCTTATTGTTGTTCAATTAGGGTTTTTAACCAATCTTGTGCATCCAATAAGTTCATTTGTGTCATTGGATGAACATTTAGGTCATTTTCATCCTCCCTAGGCTTATTTTTGTCCAATTAGGGTTTTTAGCCAATCTTGTGCATCCAATAAGTTCATTTGTGTCATTGGAGGAACATTTAGGTCATTTTCGTCCTCCCTAGTCCTATTCTTGTCCAATTAGGGTTTTTATGCAATCTTGTGCATCCAATAGGTGTGTTTGTTTCATTGAACGAACATTTAGGTCATTTTCGTCCTCCCTAGGCTTATTCTTGTCCAATTAGGGTTTTTAACCAATCTTGTGCATCCAATAGGTGTGTTTGTGTCATTGGAGGAACATTTAGGTCATTTTCGTCCTCCCTAGTCTTATTGTTGTCCAATTAGGATTTTTATGCAATCTTGTGCATCCAATAGGTGTGTTTGTGTCATTGGACGAACATTTAGGTCATTTTCGTCGTCCCTAGGCTTATTCTTGTCCAATTAGGGTTTTTTACCAACCTCGTGCATCCAATACGTTCATTTGTGTCATTGGATGAACATTTATGTCATTTTCGTCCTCCCTTGGCTTATTTTTGTCTAATTAGGGTTTTTAGCCAATTTTGTGCATCCAATAAGTTCATTTGTGTCATTGGACGAACATTAAGGTCATTTTCGTCCTCCCTAGGCTTATTCTTGTTCAATTAGGGTTTTTAACGAAACTTGTGCATCCAATAAGTTCATTTGTGTCATTGGATGAACATTTAGGTCATTTTCGTCCTCCCTAGGCTTATTCTAGTCCAATTAGGGTTTTTAGTCAATCTTGTGCATCCAATAAGTTCATTTGTGTCATTGGAGGAACATTTAGGTCATTTTCGTCCTCCCTAGTCTTATTCTTGTCCAATTAGGGTTTTTATGCAATCTTGTGCATCCAATAGGTGTGTTTGTGTCATTGGACGAACATTTAAGTCATTTTCGCCCTCCCTAGGTTTATTCTTCTCCAATTAGGGTTTTTAACCAATCGTGTGCATCCAATAAGTTGATTTGTGTCATTGGATGAACATTTAGGTCATTTTCGTCCTCCCTAGGCTTATTCTTGTCCAATTAGGGTTTTTAACCAATCTTGTGCATCCAATAAGTTCATTTGTGTCATTGGATGAACATTTAGGTCATTTTCGTCTTCTCTAGGCTTATTCTTGTCCAATTAGGGTTTTTAACCAATCTTGTGCATCCAATAGGTGTGTTTGTGTTATAGGAGGAACATTTAGGTCATTTTCGTCCTCCCTAGTCTTATTCTTGTCCAATTAGGGTTTTTATGCAATCTTGTGCATCCAATAGGTGTGTTTGTGTCATTGGACGAACATTTAGGTCATTTTCGTCGTCCCTAGGCTTATTCTTGTCCAATTAGGGTTTTTAACCAACCTCGTGCATCCAATAAGTTCATTTGTGTCATTGGATGAACATTTATGTCATTTTCGTCCTCCCTTGGCTTATTCTTGTCTAATTAGGGTTTTTAGCCAATTTTGTGCATCCAATAAGTTCATTTGTGTCATTGGACGAACATTTAGGTCATTTTCGTCCTCCCTAGGCTTATTCTTGTTCAATTAGGGTTTTTAACCAATCTTGTGCATCCAATAAGTTCATTTGTGTCATTGGATGAACATTTAGGTCATTATCGTCTTCCCTAGGCTTATTCTTGTCCAATTAGGGTTTTTAACCAATCTTGTGCATCCAATAGGTGTGTTTGTGTCATTGGATAAACATTTAGGTCATTTTCGTCCTCCCTAGTCTTATTCTTGTCCAATTAGGGTTTTTAGGTAATCTTGTGCAATCAATAGGTGTGTTTGTGTCATTGGACGAACATTTAGATCATTTTCGTCCTCCCTAGGCTTATTCTTTTCCAATTAGGGTTTTTAACCAATCTTGTGCATCCAATAAGTTCAGTTGTGTCATTGGATGAACTGTTATGTCATTTTCGTCCTCCCAAGGCTTATTCTTGTCCATTTAGGGTTTTTAGCCAATCTTGTGCATCCAATAAGTTCATTTGTGTCATTGGAGGAACATTTAGGTCATTTTCGTCCTCCCTAGGCTTATTCTTGTCCCGTTAGGGTTTTAAACTAATCATGTGCATCCAATAAGTTGATTTGTGTCATTGGATGAACATTTAGGTCATTTTCGTCCTCCTTAGGCTTATTGTTGTTCAATTAGGGTTTTTAACCAATCTTGTGCATCCAATAAGTTCATTTGTGTCATTGGATGAACATTTAGGTCATTTTCATCCTCCCTAGGCTTATTTTTGTCCAATTAGGGTTTTTAGCCAATCTTGTGCATCCAATAAGTTCATTTGTGTCATTGGAGGAACATTTAGGTCATTTTCGTCCTCCCTAGTCCTATTCTTGTCCAATTAGGGTTTTTATGCAATCTTGTGCATCCAATAGGTGTGTTTGTTTCATTGAACGAACATTTAGGTCATTTTCGTCCTCCCTAGGCTTATTCTTGTCCAATTAGGGTTTTTAACCAATCTTGTGCATCCAATAGGTGTGTTTGTGTCATTGGAGGAACATTTAGGTCATTTTCGTCCTCCCTAGTCTTATTCTTGTCCAATTAGGGTTTTTATGCAATCTTGTGCATCCAATAGGTGTGTTTGTGTCATTGGACGAACAATTAGGTCATTTTCGTCGTCCCTAGGCTTGTTCTTGTCCAATTAGGGTTTTTAACCAACCTCGTGCATCCAATAAGTTCATTTGTGTCATTGGATGAACATTTATGTCATTTTCGTCCTCCCTTGGCTTATTCTTGTGCAATTAGGGTTTTTAGCCAATTTTGTGCATCCAATAAGTTCATTTGTGTCATTTGACGAACATTTAGGTCATTTTCGTCCTCCCTAGGCTTATTCTTGTTCAATTAGGGTTTTTAACGAAACTTGTGCATCCAATAAGTTCATTTGTGTCATTGGATGAACATTTAGGTCATTTTCGTCCTCCCTAGGCTTATTCTGGTCCAATTAGGGTTTTTAGTCAATCTTGTGCATCCAATAAGTTCATTTGTGTCATTGGAGGAACATTTAGGTCATTTTCGTCCTCCCTAGTCTTATTCTTGTCCAATTAGGGTTTTTATGCAATCTTGTGCATCCAATAGGTGTGTTTGTGTCATTGGACAAACATTTAGGTCATTTTCATCCTCCCTAGTCTTATTCTTGTCCAATTAGGGTTTTTATGCAATCTTGTGCATCCAATAGGTGTGTTTGTGTCATTGGATAAACATTTAGGTCATTTTCGTGCTCCTTAGTCTTATTCTTGTCCAATTAGGGTTTTTATGTAATCTTGTGCATCCAATAAGTTCATTTGTGTCATTGGTTGAACATTTAGGTCATTTTCCTACTCCCTAGGCTTATTCTTGTCCAATTAGGGTTATTAACCAACCTTGTGCATCCAATAAGTTCATTTGTGTCATTGGAGGAACATTTAGGTCATTTTCGTCCTCCCTAGTCTTATTCTTGTCCAATTAGGGTTTTTATGCAATCTTGTGCATCCAATAGGTGTGTTTGTGTCATTGGGCGAACATTTAGGTCATTTTCGTCCTCCCTAGGCTTATTCTTGTCCAATTAGGGTTTTTAACCAATCTTGTGCATCCAATAAGTTCATTTGTGTCATTGGATGAACATTTAGGTCATTTTCGTCATCCCTAGTCTTATTCTTGTCCAATTAGGGTTTTAAGCGATCTTGTGCATCCAATATGTGTGTTTGTGTCATTGGATGAACATTTAGGTCATTTTCGTCCTCCCTATGCTTATTCTTGTCCAATTAGGGTTTTTAACCAATCTTGTGCATCCAATAAGTTCATTTGTGTCATTGGTGAACATTTAGGTCATTTACGTCCTCCCTAGGCTTATTCTTGTCCAATTAGGGTTTTTAACCAATCTTGTGCATCCAATAAGTTCATTTGTGTCATTGGATGAACATTTAGGTCATTTTCGTCCTCCCTACGCTTATTCTTGTCCAATTAGGGTTTTTAACCAATCGGTGTGTTTGTGTCATTGGACGAACATTTAGGTCATTTTCGTCCTCCCTAGGCTTATTCTTGTTCAATTAGGGTTTTTAACCAATCTTGTGCATCCAATAAGTTCATTTGTGTCATTGGATGAACATTTAGGTCATTTTCGTCCTCCCTAGGCTTATTTTTGTCCAATTAGGGTTTTTAGCCAATCTTGTGCATCCAATAAGTTCATTTGTGTCATTGGAGGAACATTTAGGTCATTTTCGTCCTCCCTAGTCCTATTCTTGTCCAATTAGGGTTTTTATGCAATCTTGTGCATCCAATAGGTGTGTTTGTTTCATTGAACGAACATTTAGGTCATTTTCGTCCTCCCTAGGCTTATTCTTGTCCAATTAGGGTTTTTAACCAATCTTGTGCATCCAATAGGTGTGTTTGTGTCATTGGAGGAACATTTAGGTCATTTTCGTCCTCCCTAGTCTTATTCTTGTCCAATTAGGGTTTTTATGCAATCTTGTGCATCCAATAGGTGTGTTTGTGTCATTGGACGAACAATTAGGTCATTTTCGTCGTCCCTAGGCTTGTTCTTGTCCAATTAGGGTTTTTAACCAACCTCGTGCATCCATTAAGTTCATTTGTGTCATTGGATGAACATTTATGTCATTTTCGTCCTCCCTTGGCTTATTCTTGTGCAATTAGGGTTTTTAGCCAATTTTGTGCATCCAATAAGTTCATTTGTGTCATTTGACGAACATTTAGGTCATTTTCGTCCTCCCTAGGCTTATTCTTGTTCAATTAGGGTTTTTAACGAAACTTGTGCATCCAATAAGTTCATTTGTGTCATTGGATGAACATTTAGGTCATTTTCGTCCTCCCTAGGCTTATTCTGGTCCAATTAGGGTTTTTAGTCAATCTTGTGCATCCAATAAGTTCATTTGTGTCATTGGAGGAACATTTAGGTCATTTTCGTCCTCCCTAGTCTTATTCTTGTCCAATTAGGGTTTTTATGCAATCTTGTGCATCCAATAGGTGTGTTTGTGTCATTGTAGGAACATTTAGGTCATTTTCGTCCTCCCTAGTCTTATTCTTGTCCAATTAGGGTTTTTATGCAATCTTGTGCATCCAATAGGTGTGTTTGTGTCATTGGACGAACATTTAGGTCATTTTCGTCCTCCCTAGGCTTATTCCTGTCCAATTAGGGTTTTTAACCAATCTTGTGCATCCAATAGGTGTGTTTGTGTCATTGGAGGAACATTTAGGTCATTTTCGTCCTCCCTAGTCTTATTCTTGTCCAATTAGGGTTTTTATGCAATCTTGTGCATCCAATAGGTGTGTTTGTGTCATTGGACAAACATTTAGGTCATTTTCATCGTCCCAAGGCTGATTCTTGTCCAATTATGGTTTTTAACCAACCTTGTGCATCCAATAAGTTCCTTTGTGTCATTGGACGAACATTTAGGTCATTTTCGTCCTCCCTAGGCTTATTCTTGTCCAATTAGGGTTTTTAACCAACCTTGTGCATCCAATAAGTTCATTTGTGTCATTGGATGAACATTTAGGTCATTTTTGTCCTCCCTAGGCTTATTCTTGTCCAATTAGGGTTTTTAACCAATCTTGTGCATCCAATAAGTTCATTTGTGTCATTGGTTGAACATTTAGGTAATTTTCGTCCTCCCTAGTCTTATTCTTGTCCAATTTGGGTTTGTAACCAATCTTGTGCATCAAATATGTGTGTTTGTGTCATTGGATGAACATTTAGGTCATTTTCTTCCTCCCTATGCTTATTCTTGTGCAGCCAATAAGTTCATTTGTGTCATTGGATGAACATTTAGGTCATTTTCGTCCTCCCTAGTCTTATTCTTGTCCAATTAGGGTTTTTAACCAATCATGTGCATCCAATAAGTTCATTTGTGTCATTGGATGAACATTTAGGTCATTTTTGTCCTCCCTAGGCTTATTCTTGTCCAATTAGGTTTTTAGCCAATCTTGTGCATCCAATAAGTTCATTTGTGTCATTGGAGGAACATTTAGGTCATTTTCGTCCTCCCTAGTCTTATTCTTGTCCAATTAGGGTTTTTACGCAATCTTGTGCATGCAATAGGTGTGTTTGTGTCATTGGACGAACATTTAGGTCATTTTCGTCCTCCCTAGGCTTATTCTTGTCCAATTAGGGTTTTTAACCAATCTTGTGCATCCAATAGGTGTGTTTGTGTCATTGGAGGAACATTTAGGTCATTTTCGTCCTCCCTAGTCTTATTCTTGTCCAATTAGGGTTTTTATGCAATCTTGTGCATCCAATAGGTGTGTTTGTGTCATTGGACGAACATTTAAGTCATTTTCGCCCTCCCTAGGCTTATTCTTGTCCAATTAGGGTTTTTAACCAATCGTGTGCATCCAATAAGTTGATTTGTGTCATTGGATGAACATTTAGGTCATTTTCGTCCTCCCTAGGCTTATTCTTGTCCAATTAGGGTTTATAACCAATCTTGTGCATCCAATAAGTTCATTTGTGTCATTGGATGATTATTTAGGTCATTTTCGTCTTCCCTAGGCTTATTCTTGTCCAATTAGGGTTTTTAACCAATCTTGTGCATCCAATAGGTGTGTTTGTGTCATTGGATAAACATTTAGGTCATGTTCGTCCTCCCCTAGTCTTATTCTTGTCCAATTAGGGTTTTTATGTAATCTTGTGTATTCAATAGGTGTGTTTGTGTCATTAGACGAACATTTAGGTCATTTTCGTCCTCCCTAGGCTTATTCTTGTCCAATTATGGTTTTTAACCAATCTTGTGCGTCCAATAAGTTCATTTGTGTCATTAGACGAACATTTATGTCATTTTCGTCCTCCCTAGGCTTATTCTTGTCCAATTAGGGTTTTTAACCAATCATGTGAATCAAATAAGTTGATTTGTGTCATTGGATGAACATTTAGGTCATTTTCGTCCTCCCTAGGCTTATTCTTGTCCAATTAGGGTTTTTAACCAATCTTGTGCATCCAAAAAGTTCAGTTGTGTCATTGGATGAACAGTTAGGTCATTTTCGTCTTCCAAGGCTTATTCTTGTCCATTTAGGGTTTTTAGCCAATCTTGTGCATCCAATAAGTTCAGTTGTGTCATTGGATGAACAGTCAGGTCATTTTCGTCCTCCCTAAGCTTATTCTTGTCCATTTAGGGTTTTTAGCCAATCTTGTGCATCCAATAAGTTCATTTGTGTCATTGGATGAACATTTAGGTCATTTTCGTCCTCCCTAGTCTTATTTTTGTCCAATTAGGGTTTTTATGCAATCTTGTGCATCCAATAGGTTTGTTTGTGTCATTGGACGAACATTTAGGTCATTTTCGTCCTCCCTAGGCTTATTGTTGTCCAATTTGGGTTTTTAACCAATCTTGTGCATCCAATAGGTGTGTTTGTGTCATTGGAGGAACATTTAGGTCATTTTCGTCCTCCCTAGTCTTATTCTTGTCCAATTAGGGTTTTTATGCAATCTTGTGCATCCAATAGGTGTGTTTGTGTCATTGGACGAACATTTAGGTCATTTTCGTCCTCCCTAGGCTTATTCTTGTCTAGTTAGGATTTTTAACCAATCTTGTGCATCCAATAAATGTTCATTTGTGTCATTGGATGAACATATAGGTCATTTTCGTCCTCCCTAGGCTTATTCTTGTCCAATTAGGGTTTTTAAACAATCTCATGCATCCAATAGGTGTGTTTGTGTTATTGGAGGAACGTTTAGGTCATTTTCGTCCTCCCTAGTCTTATTCTTGTCCAATTAGGGTTTTTATTCAATCTTGTGCATCCAATAGGTGTGTTTGTGTCATTGGACGAACATTTAGGTCATTTTCATCCCCCCTAGGCTTATTCTTGTCCAATTAGGGTTTTTAACCAATCTTGTGCATCCAATAAGTTCATTTGTGTCATTAGACGAACATTTAGGTCATTTTCGTCCTCCCTAGGCTTATTCTTGTCCAATTAGAGTTTTTAACCAATCGTGTGCATCCAATAAGTTGATTTATGTCATTGGATGAACAATTATGTCATTTTCATCCTCCCTAGGCTTATTGTTGTCCAATTAGGGTTTTTAACCAATCTTGTGCATCCAATAAGTTCATTTGTGTCATTTGATGAACATTTAGGTCATTTTCGTCTTCCCTAGGCTTATTCTTGTCCAATTAGGGTTTTTAACAAATCTTGTGCATCCAATAGGTGTGTTTGTGTCATTGGATAAACATTTAGGTCATTTTCGTCCACCCTAGTCTTATTCTTGTCCAATTAGGGTTTTTAAGTAATCTTGTGCATTCAATAGGTGTGTTTGTGTCATTGGACGAACATTTAGGTCATTTTCGTCCTCCCTAGGCTTATTCTTGTCCAATTAGGGTTTTTAACCAATCTTGTGCATCCAATAAGTTCATTTGTGTCATTAGACGAACATTTATGTCATTTTCGTCCTCCCTAGGCTTATTCTTGTCCAATTAGGGTTTTTAACCAATCATGTGAATCCAATAAGTTGATTTGTGTCATTGGATGAACATTTAGGTCATTTTCGTCCTCCCTAGGCTTATTCTTGTCCAATTAGGGTTTTTAACCAATCTTGTGCATCCAATAAGTTCATTTGTGTCATTGGAGGAACATTTAGGTCATTTTTTTCCTCCCTATGCTTATTCTTGTCCAATTAGGGTTTTTAACCAATCTTGTGGATCCAATAGGTGTGTTTGTGTCATTGGTTAAACATTTAGGTCATTTTCGTCCTCCTTAGTCTTATTCTTGTCCAATTAGGGTTTTTATGTAATCTTGTGCATCCAATAAGTTCATTTGTGTCATTGGTTGAACATTTAGGTCATTTTCGTACTCCCTAGGCTTATTCTTGTCCAATTAGGGTTATTAACCAACCTTGTGCATCCAATAAGTTCATTTGTGTCATTGGAGGAACATTTAGGTCATTTTCGTCCTCCCTAGTCTTATTCTTGTCCAATTAGGGTTTTTATGCAATCTTGTGCATCCAATAGGTGTGTTTGTGTCATTGTAGGAACATTTAGGTCATTTTCGTCCTCCCTAGTCTTATTCTTGTCCAATTAGGGTTTTTATGCAATCTTGTGCATCCAATAGGTGTGTTTGTGTCATTGGATAAACGTTTAGGTCATTTTCGTCCTCCTTAGTCTTATTCTTGTCCAATTAGGGTTTTTATGTAATCTTGTGCATCCAATAAGTTCATTTGTGTCATTGGTTGAACATTTAGGTCATTTTCGTACTCCCTAGGCTTATTCTTGTCCAATTAGGGTTATTAACCAACCTTGTGCATCCAATAAGTTCATTTGTGTCATTGGAGGAACATTTAGGTCATTTTCGTCCTCCCTAGTCTTATTCTTGTCCAATTAGGGTTTTTATGCAATCTTGTGCATCCAATAGGTGTGTTTGTGTCATTGTAGGAACATTTAGGTCATTTTCGTCCTCCCTAGTCTTATTCTTGTCCAATTAGGGTTTTTATGCAATCTTGTGCATCCAATATGTGTGTTTGTGTCATTGGATGAACATTTAGGTCATTTTCGTCCTCCATATGCTTATTCTTGTCCAATTAGGGTTTTTAACCAATCTTGTGCATCCAATAAGTTCATTTGTGTCATTGGATGAACATTTAGGTCATTTAAGTCCTCCCTAGGCTTATTCTTGTCCAATTAGGGTTTTTAACCAATCTTGTGCATCCAATAAGTTCATTTGTGTCATTGGATGAACATTTAGATCATTTTCGTCCTCCCTAGGCTGGTTCTTGTCCAATTAGGGTTTTTATGCAATCTTGTGCATCCTATAGGTGTGTTTGTGTCATTGGACGAACATTTAGGTCATTTTCGTCCTCCCTATGCTTATTCTTGTCCAATTAGGGTTTTTATTCAATCTTGTGCATCCAATAGGTGTGTTTGTGTCATTGGACGAACATTTAGGTCATTTTCGTCCTCCCTAGGCTTATTCTTGTCCAATTAGGGTTTTTAACCAATCTTGTGCATCCAATAAGTTCATTTGTGTCATTGGATGAACATTTAGGTCATTTTCATCCTCCCTAGGCTTATTCTTGTCCAATTAGGGTTTTTAACCAATCTTCTGTATCCAATAAGTTCATTTGTGTCATTGGATGAATATTTAGGTCATTTTCGTCCTCCTTAGTCTTATTCTTGACCAATTAGGGTTTTTATGCAATCTTGTGCATCCAATAGGTGTGTTTGTGTCATTCGACGAACATTTAGATCATTTTCGTCCTCCCTAGGCTTATTCTGGTCCAATTATGGTTTTTAACCAATCATGTGCATCCAATAAGTTCATATGTGTCATTGGTTGAACATTTAGGTCATTTTCGTCCTCCCTAGGCTTATTCTTGTCCAAATAGGGTTTTTAACCAACCTTGTGCATCCAATAAGTTCATTTGTTACATTGGAGGAACATTTAGGTCATTTTCGTCCTCCCTAGGCTTATTCTTGTCCAATTAGGGTTTTTAACCAATCTTGTGCATCCAATAAGTTCATTTGTGTCATTGGATGAACATTTAGGTCATTTTCGTCCTCCCTAGTCTTATTCTTGTCCAATTAGGGTTTTTAACCAACCTTGTGCATCCAATAAGTTCATTTGTGTCATTGGTGGAACGTTTAGGTCATTTACGTCCTCCCTAGTCTTATTCTTGTCCAATTAGGGTTTTTATGCAATCTTGTGCATCCAATAGGTGTGTTTGTGTCATTGGAGGAACATTTAGGTCATTTTCGTCCTCCCTAGTCTTATTCTTGTCCAATTAGGGTTTTTATGCAATCTTGTGCATCCAATAGGTGTGTTTGTGTCATTGGACGAACATTTAGGTCATTTTCGTCCTCCCTAGGCTTATTCTTGTCCAATTAGGGTTTTTAACCAATCTTGTGCATCCAATAAGTTCATTTGTGTCATTGGATGAACATTTAGGTAATTTTCGTCCTCCCTAGTCTTATTCTTGTCCAATTAGGGTTTTAAGCAATCTTGTGCATCCAATAGGTGTGTTTGTGTCATTGGAGGAACATTTAGGTCATTTTCGTCCTCCCTAGTCTTATTCTTGTCCAATTAGGGTTTTTATGCAATCTTGTGCATCCAATAGGTGTGTTTGTGTCATTGGACGAACATTTAGGTCATTTTCGTCCTCGCTAGGCTTATTCTTGTCCAATTAGGGTTTTTAACCAATCTTGTGCATCCAATAAGTTCATTTGTGTCATTGGATGAACATTTAGGTCATTTTCGTCCTATCTAGTCTTATTCTTGTCCAATTAGGGTTTTTATGCAATCTTGTGCATCCAATAGGTGTGTTTGTGTCATTGGATGAATATTTAGGTCATTTTCATCCTTCCTAGGCTTATTCTTGTCCAATTAGGGTTTTTAACCAATCTTGTGCATACAATAAGTTCATTTGTGTCATTGGATGAACATTTAGGTCATTTTCGTCCTCCCTAGTCTTATTCTTGTCCAATTAGGGTTTTTATGCAATCTTGTGCATCCAATAGGTGTGTTTGTGTCATTGTAGGAACATTTAGGTCATTTTCGTCCTCCCTAGTCTTATTCTTGTCCAATTAGGGTTTTTATGCAATCTTGTGCATCCAATAGGTATGTTTGTGTCATTGGACGAACATTTAGGTCATTTTCGTCCTCCCTAGTCTTATTCTTGTCCAATTAGGGTTTTTATGCAATCTTGTGCATCCAATAGGTGTGTTTGTGTCATTGGAGGAACATTTAGGTCATTTTCGTCCTCCCTATTCTTATTCTTGTCCAATTAGGGTTTTTATGCAATCTTGTGCATCCAATAGGTGTGTTTGTGTCATTGGATAAACATTTAGGTCATTTTCGTCCTCCTTAGTCTTATTCTTGTCCAATTAGGGTTTTTATGTAATCTTGTGCATCCAATAAGTTCATTTGTGTCATTGGTTGAACATTTAGGTCATTTTCGTACTCCCTAGGCTTATTCTTGTCCAATTAGGGTTATTAACCAACCTTGTGCATCCAATAAGTTCCTTTGTGTCATTGGAGGAACATTTAGGTCATTTTCATCCTCCCTAGTCTTATTCTTGTCCAATTAGGGTTTTTATGCAATCTTGTACATCCAATAGGTGTGTTTGTGTCATTGGAGGAACATTTAGGTCATTTTCGTCCTCCCTAGTCTTATTCTTGTCCAATTAGGGTTTTTATGCAATCTTGTGCATCCAATAGGTGTGTTTGTGTCATTGGATAAACATTTAGGTCATTTTCGTCCTCCTTAGTCTTATTCTTGTCCAATTAGGGTTTTTATGTAATCTTGTGCATCCAATAAGTTCATTTGTGTCATTGGTTGAACATTTAGGTCATTTTCGTACTCCCTAGGCTTATTCTTGTCCAATTAGGGTTATTAACCAACCTTGTGCATCCAATAAGTTCATTTGTGTCATTGGAGGAACATTTAGGTCATTTTCATCCTCCCTAGTCTTATTCTTGACAATTAGGGTTTTTATGCAATCTTGTACATCCAATAGGTGTGTTTGTGTCATTGGAGGAACCTTTAGGTCATTTTCGTCCTCCCTAGTCTTATTCTTGTCCAATTAGGGTTTTTATGCAATCTTGTGCATCCAATAGGTGTGTTTGTGTCATTGGATAAACATTTAGGTCATTTTCGTCCTCCTTAGTCTTATTCTTGTCCAATTAGGGTTTTTATGTAATCTTGTGCATCCAATAAGTTCATTTGTGTCATTGGTTGAACATTTAGGTCATTTTCGTACTCCCTAGGCTTATTCTTGTCCAATTAGGGTTATTAACCAACCTTGTGCATCCAATAAGTTCATTTGTGTCATTGGAGGAACATTTAGGTCATTTTCGTCCTCCCTAGTCTTATTCTTGTCCAATTAGGGTTTTTATGCAATCTTGTGCATCCAATAGGTGTGTTTGTGTCATTGGACAAACATTTAGGTCATTTTCATCGTCCCAAGGCTGATTCTTGTCCAATTAGGGTTTTTAACCAACCTTGTGCATCCAATAAGTTCCTTTGTGTCATTGGACGAACATTTAGGTCATTTTCGTCTTCCCTAGGCTTATTCTTGTCCAATTAGGGTTTTTAACAAATCTTGTGCATCCAATAGGTGTGTTTGTGTCATTGGAGGATCATTTAGGTCATTTTCGTCCTCCCTAGTCTTATTCTTGTCCAATTAGGGTTTTTATGCAAACTTGTGCATCCAATAGGTGTGTTTGTGTCATTGGACGAACATTTAGGTCATTTTCGTCGTCCCTAGGCTTATTCTTGTCCAATTAGTGTTTTTAACCAATCTTGTGCATCCAATAGGTGTGTTTGTGTCATTGGACGAACATTTAGGCCATTTTCGTTGTCCCTAGGGTTATTCTTGTCCAATTAGGGTTTTTAACCAACCTTGTGCATCCAATAAGTTCATTTGTGTCATTGGATGAACATTTAGGTCATTTTCGTCCTCCCTATGCTTATTCTTGTCCAATTAGGATTTTTAGCCAATCTTGTGCATCCAATAAGTTCATTTGTGACATTGGAGGAACATTTAGGTCATTTTCGTCCTCCCTAGGCTTATTCTTGTCCAATTAGGGTTTTTAACCAATCATGTGAATCCAATAAGTTGATTTGTGTCATTGGATGAACATTTAGGTCATTTTCGTCCTCCCTAGGCTTATTCTTGTCCAATTAGGGTTTTTAACCAATCTTGTGCATCCAATAAGTTCATTTGTGTCATTAGAGGAACATTTAGGTCATTTTCGTCCTCCCTAGGCTTATTTTTGTCCAATTAGGGTTTTTAACCAACCTTGTGCATCCAATAAGTTCATTTGTGTCATTGGTTGAACATTTAGGTCTTTTTCGTCCTCCCTAGGCTTATTCTTGTCCAATTAGGGTTTTTAACCAACCTTGTGCATCCAATAGTTCATTTGTGTCATTGGAGGAACATTTAGGTCATTTTCGTCCTCCCTAGGCTTATTCTTGTGCAATAAGGGTTTTTATGCAATCTTGTGCATCCAATAGGTGTGGTTGTGTCATTGGACGAACATTTAGGTCATTTTCGTCCTCCCTCGGCTTATTCTTGTCCAATTAGGGTTTTTAACCAACCTTGTGCATCCAATAAGTTCATTTGTGTAATTGGATGAACATTTAGGTCATTTTCGTCATCCCTATGCTTATTCTTGTCCAATTAGGGTTTTTAACCAATCTTGTGCATCCAATAAGTTCATTTGTGTCATTGGATGGTCATTTAGGTCATTTTCGTCCTCCCTAGTCTTATTCTTGTCCAATTAGGGTTTTTATGCAATCTTGTGCATCCAATAGGTGTGTTTGTGTCATTAGACGAACATTTATGTCGTTTTCGTCCTCCCTAGGCTTATGCTGGTCCAATTAGGGTTTTTAACCAATCTTGTGCATCCAATAGGTGTGTTTGTGTTATTGGAGGAACATTTAGGTCATTTTCGTCCTCCCTAGTCTTATTCTTGTCCAATTAGGGTTTTTAGGCAATCTTGTGCATCCAATAGGTGTGCTTGTGTCATTGGACAAACATTTAGGTCATTTTCGTCGTCCCTAGGCTTATTCTTGTCCAATTAGGGTTTTTAACCAACCTTGTGCATCCAATAAGTTCATTTGTGTCATTGGATGAACATGTAGGTCATTTTCGTCCTCCCTAGACTTATTCTTGTCCAATTAGGGATTTTAGCCAATCTTGTGCATCCAATAAGTTCATTTGTGTCATTGGAGGATCATTTATGTCATTTTCGTCCTCCCTAGGCTTATTCTTGTCCAATTAGGGTTTTTAACCAATCTTGTGCATCCAATAAGTTCATTTGTGTCATTGGAGGAACACTTAGGTCATTTTCGTCTTCCCTAGGCTTATTCTTGTCCAATTAGGGTTTTTAACAAATCTTGTGCATCCAATAGGTGTGTTTGTGTCATTGGATAAACATTTAGGTCATTTTCGTCCTCCCTAGTCTTATTCTTGTCCAATTAGGGTTTTTATGCAAACTTGTGCATCCAATAGGTGTGTTTGTGACATTGGACGAACATTTAGGTCATTTTCTACGTCCCTATGCTTATTCTTGTCCAATTAGGGTTTTTAACCAATCTTGTGCATCCAATAAGTTCATTTGTGTCATTGGATGATCATTTAGGTCATTTTCGTCCTCCCTAGTCTTATTCTTGTCCAATTAGGGTTTTTATGCAATCTTGTGCATCCAATAGGTGTGTTTGTGTCATTAGACGAACATTTAGGTCGTTTTCGTCCTCCCTAGGCTTATGCTGGTCCAATTATGGTTTTTAACCAATCTTGTGCATCCAATAGGTGTGTTTGTGTTATTGGAGGAACATTTAGGTCATTTTCGTCCTCCCTAGTCTTATTCTTGTCCAATTAGGGTTTTTATGCAATCTTGTGCATCCAATAGGTGTGTTTGTGTCATTGGACGAACATTTAGGTCATTTTCGTCGTCCCTAGGCTTATTCTTGTTCAATTAGGGTTTTTAACCAACCTTGTGCATCCAATAAGTTCATTTGTGTCATAGGATGAACATTTAGGTCATTTTCGTCCTCTCTAGACTTATTCTTGTCCAATTAGGGTTTTTAGCCAATCTTGTGCATCCAATAAGTTCATTTGTGTCATTGGAGGGTCATTTATGTCATTTTCGTGCTCCCTAGGCTTATTCTTGTCCAATTAGGGTTTTTAACCAACCTTGTGCATCCAATAAGCTCATTTTAGTAATTGGATGAACATTTAGGTCATTTTCGTCATCCCTATGCTTATTCTTGTCCAATTAGGGTTTTTAACCAATCTTGTGCATCCAATAAGTTCATTTGTGTTATTGGATGATCATTTAGGTCATTTTCGTCCTCCCTAGTCTTATTCTTGTCCAATTAGGGTTTTTATGCAATCTTGTGCATCCAATAGGTGTGTTTGTGTCATTAGACGTACATTAAGGTCGTTTTCGTCCTCCCTAGGCTTATGCTGGTCCAATTAGGGTTTTTAACCAATCTTGTGCATCCAATAGGTGTGTTTGTGTTATAGGAGGAACATTTAGGTCATTTTCGTCCTCCCTAGTCTTATTCTTGTCCAATTAGGGTTTTTATGCAATCTTGTGCATCCAATAGGTGTGTTTGTGTCATTGGACGAACATTTAGGTCATTTTCGTCGTCCTTAGGCTTATTCTTGTCCAATTAGGGTTTTTAACCAACCTTGTGCATCCAATAAGTTCATTTGTGTCATTGGATGAACATTTAGGTCATTTTCGTCCTCCCTAGACTTATTCTTGTCCAATTAGGGTTTTTAGCCAATCTTGTGCATCCAATAAGTTCATTTGTGTCATTGGATGATCATTTATGTCATTTTCGTCCTCCCTAGGCTTATTCTTGTCCAATTAGGGTTTTTAACCAATCTTGTGCATCCAATAAGTTCATTTGTGTCATTGGATGAACATTTAGGTCATTTTCGTCCTCCCTAGTCTTATTCTAGTCCAATTAGGGTTTTTAACCAACCTTGTGCATCCAATAAGTTCATTTGTATCGTTGGTTGAACATTTAGGTCATTTTCGTCCTCCCTAGGCTTATTCTTGTCCAATTAGGGTTTTTAACCAACCTTGTGCATCCAATAAGTTCATTTGTGTCATTGGAGGAACATTTAGGTCATTTTCGTCCTCCCTAGGCTTATTCTTGTCCAATTAGGGTTTTTATGCAATCTTGTGCATCCAACAGGTGTGTTTGTGTCATTGGACGAACATTTAGGTCATTGTCGTCCTCCCTAGGCTTATTCTTGTCCAATTAGGGTTTTTAACCAACCTTGTGCATCCAATAAGTTCATTTGTGTAATTTGTTGAACATTTAGGACATTTTTGTCCTCCCTAGACTTAATCTTGTCCACTAAGAGTTGGTAACAAACCTTGTGCATCCAATAAGTTCATTTGTGTCATTGGAGGAACATTTAGGTCATTTTTGTCCTCCCTAGTCTTATTCTTGTCCAATTAGGGTTTTTATGCAATCTTGTGCATCCAATAGGTGTGTTGTGTCATTGGACGACCATTTAGGTCATTTTCGTCCTCCCTATGCTTATTCTTGTCCAATTAGGGTTTTTAACCAATCTTGTGCATCCAATAGGTGTGTTTGTGTCATTGGAGGAACATTTAGGTCATTTTCGTCCTCCCTAGTCTTATTCTTGTCCAATTAGGGTTTTTATGCAATCTTGTGCATCCAATAGGTGTGTTTGTGTCATTGGACGAACATTTAGGTCATTTTCGTCCTCCCTAGGCTTATTCTTGTCCAATTAGGGATTTTAGCCAATCTTGTGCATCCAATAAGTTCATTTGTGTCATTGGATGAACATTTAGATCATTTTCGTCCTCCCTAGGCTTATTCTTGTCCAATTAGGGTTTTTAGCCAATCTTGTGCATCCAATAAGTTCATTTGTGTCATTGGATGAACATTTAGGTCATTTTCGTCCTCCCTAGGCTTATTCTTGTCCAATTAGGGTTTTTAACCAATCTTGTGCATCCAATAGGTGTGTTTGTGTCATTGGAGGAACATTTAGGTCATTTTCGTCCTCCCTAGTCTTATTCTTGTCCAATTAGGGTTTTTATGCAATCTTGTGCATCCAACAGGTGTGTTTGTGTCATTGGAGAAACATTTAGGTCATTTTCATCTTCCCTAGTCTTATTCTTGTCCAATTAGGGTGTTTATGCATTCTTGTGCATCCAATAGGTGTGTTTGTGTCATTGGAGAAACATTTAGGTCATTTTCATCTTCCCTAGTCTTATTCTTGTCCAATTAGGGTGTTTATGCATTCTTGTGCATCCAATAGGTGTGTTTGTGTCATTGGATAAACATTTAGGTCATTTTCGTCCTCCCTAGTCTTATTCTTGTCCAATTAGGGTTTTTATGCAATCTTGTGCATCCAATAGGTGTGTTAGTGTCATTCGATGAACATTTAGGTCATTTTCGTCCTCCCTAGTCTTATTCTTGTCCTATTAGGGTTTTTAACCAATCTTGTGCATCCAATAGGTGTGTTTGTGTCATTGGACGAACATTTAGGTCATTTTCGTCCTCCCTAGGCTTATTCTTGTCCAATTAGGGGTTTTAACCAATCATGTGCATCCAATAGGTGTGTTTGTGTCATTGGATAAACATTTAGGTCATTTTCGTCCTCCCTAGTCTTATTCTTGTCCAATTAGGGTTTTTATGCAATCTTGTGCATCCAATAGGTGTGTTAGAGTCATTGGATGAACATTTAGGTCATTTTCGTCCTCCCTAGTCTTATTCTTGTCCAATTAGGGTTTTTAACCAATCTTGTGCGTCCAATAGGTGTGTTTGTGTCATTAGACGAACATTTAGGTCATTTTCGTCCTCCCTAGGGTTATTCTTGTCCAATTAGGGTTTTTAACCAATCTTGTGCATACAATAGGTGTGTTTGTGTCATTGGGTAAACATTTAGGTCATTTTCGTCCTCCCTAGTCTTATTCTTGTCCAATTAGGGTTTTTATGCAATCTTGTGCATCCAATAGGTGTGTTTGTGTCATTGGATGAACATTTAGGTCATTTTCGTCCTCCCTAGGCTTATTCTTGTCCAATTAGGGTTTTTAACCAACCTTGTGGATCCAATAAGTTCATTTGTGTCGTTGGTTGAACATTTAGGTCATTTTCGTCCTCCCTAGGCTTATTCTTGTCCAATTAGGGTTTTTAACCAACCTTGTGCATCCAATAAGTTCATTTGTGTCATTGGAGGAACATTTAGGTCATTTTCGTCCTCCCTAGTCTTATTCTTGTCCAATTAGGGTTTTTATGCAATCTTGTGCATCCAATAGGTGTGTATGTGTCATTGGACGAACATTTAGGTCATTTTCGTTCTCCCTAGGCTTATTCTTGTCCAATTAGGGTTTTTAACCAATCTTGTGCATCCAATAAGTTCATTTGTGTCATTGGACGAACATTTAGGTCATTTTCGTCCTCCCTAGGCTTATTCTTGTCCAATTAGGGTTTTTAACCAATCTTGTGCATCCAATAAGTTCATTTGTGTCATTGGATTAACATTTAGGTCATTTTCGTCCTCCCTAGGCATATTCTTGTCCAATTAGGGTTTTTAACCAATCTTGTGCTTCCAATAGGTGTGTTTGTGTCATTGGATGATCAATTAGGTCATTTTCCTCCTCCCTAGGCTTATTCTTGTCCAATTAGGGTCTTTAACCAATCTTGTGCATCCAATAACTTTGTTTGTGTCATTGAATTAATATTTAGGTCATTTTCGTCCTCCCTAGGCATATTCTTGTCCAATTAGGGTTTTTAACCAATCTTGTGCATCCAATAGGTGTGTTTGTGTCATTGGATGATCAATTAGGTTGTTTTCGTCCTCCCTAGGCTTATTCTTGTCCAATTAGGGTTTTTAACCAATCTTGTGCATCCCATAAGTACATTTGTGTTGTTGGATTAACATTTAGGTCATTTTCGTCCTCCCTAGGCATATTCTTGTCCAATTAGGGTTTTTAACCATTCTTGTTCTTCCAATAGGTGTGTTTGTATCATTGGATGATCAATTGGGTCATTTTCGCCCTCCCTATGCTTATTCTTGTCCAATTAGGGTTTTTAACCAATCTTGTGCATCCAATAAGTTCATTTGTGTCATTGGATTAACATTTAGGTCATTTTCGTCCTCCCTAGGCATATTCTTGTCCAATTAGGGTTTTTAACCAATCTTGTGCATCCAATAGGTGTGTTTATGTCATTGGATGATCAATTAGGTCAATTTCATCCTCCCTAGGCATATTCTTGTCCAATTAATGTTTTTAACCAATCTTGTGCATCTAATAGGTGTGTTTGTGGCAATGGATGATCAATTAGGTCATTTTCGTCCTCCCTAGGCTTATTCTTGTCCAATTAGGGTTTTTAACCAATCTTGTGCATCCAATAGGCGTGTTTTTGTCATTGGATGATCAATTAGGTCATTTTCGTCCTCCCTAGGCTTTTTCTTGTCCAATTAGGGTTTTTAACCAATCTTGTGCATCCAATAAGTTCATTTGTGTCATTGGATTAACATTTAGGTCATTTTCGTCCTCCCTAGGCATATTCTTGTCCAATTAGGGTTTTTAACCAATCTTGTGCATCCAATAGGTGTGTTTGTGTCATTGGAAGATCAATTAGGTCATTTTCGTCCTCCCTAGGCTTATTCTTGTCCAATTAGGGTTTTTAACCAATCTTGTGTATCCAATATGTTCATTTGTGTCATTGGATGATCAATTAGGTCATTTTTCGTCCTCCCTAGGCTTATTCTTGTCCAATTAGGGTTTTTAACCAATCTTGTGCATCCAATAAGTTCATTTGTGTCATTGGATTAACATTTAGGTCATTTTCGTCCTCCCTAGGCATATTCTTGTCCAATTAGGGTTTTTAACCAATCTTGTGCATCCAATAGGTGTATTTGTGTCATTGGACGAACATTTAGGTCATTTTCGTCCTCCCTAGGCTTATTCTTGTCCAATTAGGGTTTTTAACCAATCTTGTGCATCCAATAGGTGTGTTTGTGTCATTGGAGGAACATTTAGGTCATTTTCGTCCTCCCTAGTCTTATTCTTGTCCAATTAGGGTTTTTATGCAATCTTGTGCATCCAATAGGTGTGTTTGTGTCATTGGACGAACATTTAGGTCATTTTCATCCTCCATAGGCTTATTCTTGTCCAATTAGGGTTTTTAACCAACCTTGTGCATCCAATAAGTTCATTTGTGTCCTTGGTTGAACATTTAGGTCATTTTCATCCTCCCTAGGCTTATTCTTGTCCAGTTAGGGTTTTTAACTAATCTTGTGCATCCAATAAGTTCATTTGTGTCATTGGATGAACATTTAGGTCATTTTCGTCCTCCCTAGTCTTATTCTTCTCCAATTAGGGTTTTAAGCAATCTTGTGCATCCAATATGTGTGTTTGCGTCATTGGATGAACATTTAGGTCATTTTCGTCCTCCCTATGCTTATTCTTGTCCAATTAGGGTTTTTAACCAATCTTGTGCATCCAATAAGTTCATTTGTGTCATTGGATGAACATTTAGGTCATTTTCGTCCTCCTTAGTCTTATTCTTGTCCAATTAGGGTTTTTATGCAATCTTGTGCATCCAATAGGTGTGTTTGTGTCATTGGACGAACATTTAGGTCATTTTCGTCGTCCCTAGGCTTATTCTTGTCCAATTAGGGTTTTTAACCAACCTTGTGCATCCAATAAGTTCATTTGTGTCATTAGATGAACATTTAGGTCATTTTCGTCCTCCCTAGACTTATTCTTGTCCAATTAGGGTTTTTAGCCAATCTTGTGCATCCAATAAGTTCATTTGTGTCATTGGAGGATCATTTATGTCATTTTCGTCCTCCCTAGGCTTATTCTTGTCCAAATAGGGTTTTTAACCTATCTTGTGCATCCAATATGTGTGTTTGTGTCATTGGATAAACATTTAGGTCATTTTCGTCCTCCTTAGTCTTATTCTTGTCCAATTAGGGTTTTTATTTAATCTTGTGCATCCAATAGGTGTGTTTGTGTCATTGGACGAACATTTAGGTATTTTTCGTCCTCCCTAGGCTTATTCTTGTCCAATTAGGGTTTTTAACCAACCTTGTGCATCCAATAAGTTCATTTGTGTCATTGGATGAACATTTAGGTCATTTTCGTCCTCCCTAGACTTATTCTTGTCCAATTAGGGTTTTTAGCCAATCTTGTGCATCCAATAAGTTCATTTGTGTCATTGGAGGATCATTTATGTCATTTTCGTCCTCCCTAGGCTTATTCTTGTCCAATTAGGGTTTTTAACCAATCTTGTGCATCCAATAAGTTCATTTGTGTCATTGGATGAACATTTAGGTCATTTTCGTCTTCTCTAGGCTTATTCTTGTCCAATTAGGGTTTTTAACAAATCTTGTGCATCCAATAGGTGTGTTTGTGTCATTGGATAAACATTTAGGTACTTTTCGTCCTCCCTAGTCTTATTCTTGTCCAATTAGGGTTTTTATGTAATCTTGTGCATTCAATAGGTGTGTTTGTGTCATTGGACGAACATTTAGGTCATTTTCGTCCTCCCTAGGCTTATTCTTGTCCAATTAGGGTTTTTAACCAATCTTGTGCATCCAATAAGTTCATTTGTGTCATTAGACGAACATTTATGTCATTTTCGTCCTCCCTAGGCTTATTCTTGTCCAATTAGGGTTTTTAACCAATCATGTGAATCCAATAAGTTGATTTGTGTCATTGGATGAACATTTAGGTCATTTTCGTCCTCCCTATGCTTATTCTTGTCCAATTAGGATTTTTAACCAATCTTGTGCATCCAATAAGTTCATTTGTGTCATTGGAGGAACATTTAGGTCATTTTTTTCCTCCCTATGCTTATTCTTGTCCAATTAGGGTTTTTAACCAATCTTGTGCATCCAATAGGTGTGTTTGTGTCATTGGATAAACATTTAGGTCATTTTCGTCCTCCTTAGTCTTATTCTTGTCCAATTAGGGTTTTTATGTAATCTTGTGCATCCAATAAGTTCATTTGTGTCATTGGTTGAACATTTAGGTCATTTTCGTACTCCCTAGGCTTATTCTTGTCCAATAGGGTTATTAACCAACCTTGTGCATCCAATAAGTTCATTTGTGTCATTGGAGGAACATTTAGGTCATTTTCGTCCTCCCTAGTCTTATTCTTGTCCAATTAGGGTTTTTATGCAATCTTGTGCATCCAATAGGTGTGTTTGTGTTATTGGACGAACATTTAGGTCATTTTCCTCCTCCATAGGCTTATTCTTGTCCAATTAGGGTTTTTAACCAATCTTGTGCATCCAATAAGTTCATTTGTGTCATTGGATGAACATTTAGGTCATTTTCGTCCTCCCTAGTCTTATTCTTGTCCAATTAGGGTTTTTATGCAATCTTGTGCATCCAATAGGTGTGTTTGTGTCATTGGAGGAACATTTAGGTCTTTTTCGTCCTCCATAGTCTTATTCTTGTCCAATTAGGGTTTTAACCAATCTTGTGCATCCAATATGTGGGTTTGTGTCATTGGATGAACATTTAGGTCATTTTCGTCCTCCCTATGCTTATTCTTGTCCAATTAGGGTTTTTAACCAATCTTGTGCATCCAATAAGTTCATTTGTGTCATTGGATGAACATTTAGGTCATTTTCGTCCTCCCTAGGCTTATTCTTGTCCAATTAGGGTTTTTAACCAATCTTGTGCATCCAATAAGTTCATTTGTGTCATTGGATGAACATTTAGGTCATTTTCGTCCTCCCTAGGCTTATTCTTGTCCAGTTAGGGTTTTTAACCAACCTTGTGCATCCAATAAGTTCATTTGTGTCATTGGAGGAACATTTAGGTCATTTTTCGTCCTCCCTAGTCTTATTCTTGTCCAATTCGGGTTTTTATGCAATCTTGTACATCCATTAGGTGTGTTTGTGTCATTGGACGAACATTTAGGTCATTTTCGTCCTCCCTAGGCTTATTCTTGTCCAATTAGGGTTTTTAACCAATCTTGTGCATCCAATAAGTTCATTTGTGTCATTGGATGAACATTTAGGTCATTTTCGTCCTCCCTAGGCTTATTCTTGTCCAATTAGGGTTTTTAACCAATCTTGTGCATCCAATATGTGGGTTTGTGTCATTGGATGAACGTTTAGGTCATTTTCGTCCTCCCTATGCTTATTCTTGTCCAATTAGGGTTTTTAACCAATCTTGTGCATCCAATAAGTTCATTTGTGTCATTGGATGAACATTTAGGTCATTTTCGTCCTCCCTAGTCTTATTCTTGTCCAATTAGGGTTTTTATGCAATCTTGTGCATCCAATAGGTGTGTTTGTGTCATTGGACCAACATTTAGGTCATTTTCGTCCTCCCTAGGCTTATTCTTGTCCAATTAGGGTTTTTAACCAGTCTTGTGCATCCAATAAGTTCATTTGTGTCATTGGATGAACATTTAGGTCATTTTCGTCCTCCATAGGCTTATTCTTGTCCAATTAGGGTTTTTAACCAACCTTGTGCATCCAATAAGTTCATTTGTGTCATTGGAGTAACATTTAGGTCATTTTCGTCCTCCCTAGGAATATTCTTGTCCAATTAGGGTTTTTATGCAATCTTGTGCATCCAATAGGTGTGTTTGTGTCATTGGACGAACATTTAGGTCATTTTCGTCCTCCATAGGCTTATTCTTGTCCAATTAGTGTTTTTAACCAACCTTGTGCATCCAATAAGTTCATTTGTGTCATTGGATGAACATTTAGGACATTTTCGTCCTCCCTAAGCATATTCTTGTCCAATTAGGGTTTTTAACCAATCTTGTGCATCCAATAGGTGTGTTTGTGTCATTGGAGGATCATTTAGGTCATTTTCGTCCTCCGTAGTCTTATTCTTGTCCAATTAGGGTTTTAATGCAAACTTGTGCATCCAATAGGTGTGTTTGTGTCATTGGACGAACATTTAGGTCATTTTCGTCGTCCCTAGGCTTATTCTTGTCCAATTAGTGTTTTTAACCAATCTTGTGCATCCAATAGGTGTGTTT
>JBBPBR010000100.1:74193-102999 GCA_037974775.1 Cicer pinnatifidum
ATTTAGGTCATTTTCGTCCTCCCTAGGCTTATTCTTGTCCAATTAGGGTTTTTAACCAACCTTGTGCATCCAATAAGTTCATTTGTGTCATTGGAGTAACATTTAGGTCATTTTCGTCCTCCCTAGGCATATTCTTGTCCAATTAGGGTTTTTATGCAATCTTGTGCATCCAATAGGTGTGTTTGTGTCATTGGACGAACATTTAGGTCATTTTCGTCCTCGATAGGCTTATTCTTGTCCAATTAGTGTTTTTAACCAACCTTGTGCATCCAATAAGTTCATTTGTGTCATTGGATGAACATTTAGGACATTTTCGTCCTCCCTAAGCATATTCTTGTCCAATTAGGGTTTTTAACCAATCTTGTGCATCCAATAGGTGTGTTTGTGTCATTGGAGGATCATTTAGGTCATTTTCGTCCTCCGTAGTCTTATTCTTGTCCAATTAGGGTTTTAATGCAAACTTGTGCATCCAATAGGTGTGTTTGTGTCATTGGACGAACATTTAGGTCATTTTCGTCGTCCCTAGGCTTATTCTTGTCCAATTAGTGTTTTTAACCAATCTTGTGCATCCAATAGGTGTGTTTCTGTCATTGGACGAACATTTAGGTCATTTTTGTCGTCCCTAGTCTTATTCTTGTCCAATTAGGGTTTTTATGCAATCTTGTGCATCCAATAGGTGTGTTTGTGTCATTGGACGAACATTTAGGTCATTTTCGTCCTACCTATGCTTATTCTTGTCCAATTAGGGTTTTTAACCAATCTTGTGCATCCAATAGGTGTGTTTGTGTCATTGGAGGTACATTTAGGTCATTTTCGTCCTCCCTAGTCTTATTATTGTCCAATTAGGGTTTTTATGCAATCTTGTGCATCCAATAGGTGTGTTTGTGTCATTGGACGAACGTTTAGGTCATTTTCGTCCTCCCTAGGCTTATGCTGGTCCAATTAGGGTTTTTAACCAATCTTGTGCATCCAATAGGTGTGTTTGTGTTATTGGAGGAACATTTAGGTCATTTTCGTCCTCCCTAGACTTATTCTTGTCCAATTAGGGTTTTTATACAATCTTGTGCATCCAATAGGTGTGTTTGTGTCATTGGACGAACATTTAGGTCATTTTCGTCGTCCCTAGGCTTATTCTTGTCCAATTAGGGTTTTTAACCAACCTTGTGCATCCAATAAGTTCATTTGTGTCATTGGATGAACATGTAGGTCATTTTCGTCCTCCCTAGACTTATTCTTGTCCAATTAGGGTTTTTAGCCAATCTTGTGCATCCAATAAGTTCATTTGTGTCATTGGAGGATCATTTATGTCATTTTCGTCCTCCCTAGGCTTATTCTTGTCCAATTAGGGTTTTTAACCAATCTTGTGCATCCAATAAGTTCATTTGTGTCATTGGATGAACATTTAGGTCATTTTCGTCTTCTCTAGGCTTATTCTTGTCCAATTAGGGTTTTTAACAAATCTTGTGCATCCAATAGGTGTGTTTGTGTCATTGGATAAACATTTAGGTCATTTTCGTCCTCCCTAGTCTTATTCTTGTCCAATTAGGGTTTTTATGTAATCTTGTGCATTCAATAGGTGTGTTTGTGTCATTGGACGAACATTTAGGTCATTTTCGTCCTCCCTAGGCTTATTCTTGTCCAATTAGGCTTTTTAACCAATCTTGTGCATCCAATAAGTTTATTTGTGTCATTAGACGAACATTTATGTCATTTTCGTCCTCCCTAGGCTTATTCTTGTCCAATTAGGGTTTTTAACCAATCATGTGAATCCAATAAGTTGATTTGTGTCATTGGATGAACATTTAGGTCATTTTCGTCCTCCCTAAGCTTATTCTTGTCCAATTAGGGTTTTTAACCAACCTTGTGCATCCAATAAGTTCATTTGTTTCATTGGAGGAACATTTAGGTCATTTTCGACCTCCCTAGTCTTATTCTTGTCCAATTAGGGTTTTTATGCAATCTTGTGCATCCAATAGGTGTGTTTGTGTCATTGGATGAACATTAAGTTCATTTTCGTCTTCCCTAGGCTTATTTTTGTCCAATTAGGGTTTTTAACCAATCTTGTGCATCCAATAGGTGTGTTTGTGTCATTTGAGGATCATTTAGGTCATTTTCGTCCTACCTAGTCTTATTCTTGTCCAATTAGGGTTTTTATGCAAAGTTGAGCATCCAATAGGTGTGTTTGTGTCATTGGACGAACATTTAGGTCATTTTCGTCGTCCCTAGGCTTATTCTTGTCCAATTAGTGTTTTTAACCAATCTTGTGCATCCAATAGGTGTGTTTGTGTCATTGGACGAACATTTAGGTCATTTTTGTCGTACCTAGTCTTATTCTTGTCCAATTAGGTTTTTTAACAAATCTTGTGCATCCAATAGGTGTGTTTGTGTCATTGGATAAACATTTAGGTCATTTTCGTCCTCCCTAGTCTTATTCTTGTCCAATTAGGGTTTTTATGTAATCTTGTGCATTCAATAGGTGTGTTTGTGTCATTGGACGAACATTTAGGTCATTTTCGTCCTCCCTAGGCTTATTCTTGTCCAATTAGGCTTTTTAACCAATCTTGTGCATCCAAAAAGTTTATTTGTGTCATTAGACGAACATTTATGTCATTTTCGTCCTCCCTAGGCTTATTCTTGTCCAATTAGGGTTTTTAACCAATCATGTGAATCCAATAAGTTGATTTGTGTCATTGGATGAACATTTAGGTCATTTTCGTCCTCCCTAGGCTTATTCTTGTCCAATTAGGGTTTTTAACCAATCTTGTGCATCCAATAAGTTCATTTGTGTCATTGGAGGAACATTTAGGTCATTTTTTTCCTCCCTATGCTTATTCTTGTCCAATTAGGGTTTTTAACCAATCTTGTGCATCCAATAGGTGTGTTTGTGTCATTGGTTGAACATTTAGGTCATTTTCGTACTCCCTAGGCTTATTCTTGTCCAATTAGGGTTATTAACCAACCTTGTGCATCCAATAAGTTCATTTGTGTCATTGGAGGAACATTTAGGTCATTTTCGTCCTCCCTAGTCTTATTCTTGTCCAATTAGGGTTTTTATGCAATCTTGTGCATCCAATAGGTGTGTTTGTGTCATTGGATAAACATTTAGGTCATTTTCGTGCTCCTTAGTCTTATTCTTGTCCAATTAGGGTTTTTATGTAATCTTGTGCATCCAATAAGTTCATTTGTGTCATGGTTGAACATTTAGGTCATTTTCCTACTCCCTAGGCTTATTCTTGTCCAATTAGGGTTATTAACCAACCTTGTGCATCCAATAAGTTCATTTGTGTCATTGGAGGAACATTTAGGTCATTTTCGTCCTCCCTAGTCTTATTCTTGTCCAATTAGGGTTTTTATGCAATCTTGTGCATCCAATAGGTGTGTTTGTGTCATTGGACGAACATTTAGGTCATTTTCGTCGTCCCTAGGCTTATTCTTGTCCAATTAGGGTTTTTAACCAACATTGTGCATCCAATAAGTTCATTTGTTTCATTGGATGAACATTTAGGTCATTTTCGTCCTCCCTAGGCTTATTCTTGTCCAATTAGGGTTTTTACCCAATCATGTGCATCCAATAAGTTGATTTGTGTCATTGGATGAACATTTAGGTCATTTTCGTCCTCCCTAGGCTTATTCTTGTCCAATTAGGGTTTTTAACCAATCTTGTGCATCCAATATGTGTGTTTGTGCCATTGGAGGAACATTTAGGTCATTTTCGTCCTCCCTAGTCTTATTCTTGTCCAATTAGGGTTTTTATGCAATCTTGTGCATCCAATAGGTGTGTTTGTGTCATTGGACGAACATTTAGGTCATTTTCGTCGTCCCTAGGCTTATTCTTGTCCAATTAGGGTTTTTAACCAACATTGTGCATCCAATAAGTTCATTTGTTTCATTGGATGAACATTTAGGTCATTTTTGTCCTCCCTAGGCTTATTCTTGTCCAATTAGGGTTTTTAGCCAATCTTGTGCATCCAATAAGTTCATTTGTGTCATTAGAGGAACATTTAGGTCATTTTCGTCCTCCCTAGGCTTATTCTTGTCCAATTAGGGTTTTTATGCAATCTTGTGCATCCAATAGGTGTGTTTGTGTCATTGGACGAACATTTAGGTCATTTTCGTCCTCCCTAGGCTTATTCTTGTCCAATTAGGGTTTTTAGCCAATCTTGTGCATCGAATAAGTTCATTTGTGTCATTGGAGGAACATTTGGGTCATTTTCGTCCTCCATAGGCTTATTCTTGTCCAATTAGGGTTTTTAACCAATCAGGTGCATCCAATAAGTTGATTTGTGTCATTGGATGAACATTTAGGTCATTTTCGTCCTCCCTAGGCTTACTCTTGTGCAATAAGGGTTTTTAACCAATCTTGTGCATCCAATAAGTTCATTTGTGTCATTGGAGGAACATTTAGGTCATTTTCGTCCTCCCTAGTCTTATTCTTGTCTAATTAGGGTTTTTATGCAATCTTGTGCATCCAATAGGTGTGTTTGTGTCATTGGACGAACATTTATGTCATTTTCGTCCTCCGTAAGATTATTCTTGTCCAATTAGGGTTTTTAACCAATCTTGTGCATCCAATAAGTTCATTTGTGTCATTGGATGAACATTTAGGTCATTTTCGTCCTCCCTAGGCTTATTCTTGTCCAATTAGGGTTTTTAACCAATCTTGTGCATCCAATAAGTTCATTTGTGTCATTGGATGAACATTTAGGCCATTTTCGTCCTCCCTAGGCTTATTCTTGTCCAGTTAGGGTTTTTATGCAATCTTGTGCATCCAATAGGTGTGTTTGTGTCATTGGACGAACATTTAGGTAATTTTCGTCCTCCCTAGGCTTATTCTTGTCCAATTAGGGTTTTTAACCAATCTTGTGCATCCAATAAGTTCATTTGTGTCATTGGATGAACATTTAGGTCATTTTCGTCCTCCCTAGGCTTATTCTTGTCGAATTAGGGTTTTTAACCAATCTTGTGCATCCAATAAGTTCATTTGTGTCATTGGATGATCATTTAGGTCATTTTCGTCCTCCCTAGTCTTATTCTTGTCCAATTAGGGTTTTTATGCAATCTTGTGCATCCAATAGGTGTGTTTGTGTCATTGGAGGAACATTTAGGTCATTTTCGTCCTCCCTAGTCTTATTCTTGTCCAATTAGGGATTTTATGCAATCTTGTGCATCCAATAAGTGTGTTTGTGTCATTGGATGAACATTTAGGTCATTTTCGTCCTCCCTAGTCTTATTCTTGTCCAATTAGGGTTTTTATGCAATCTTGTGCATCCAATAGGTGTGTTTGTGTCATTGTAGGAACATTTAGGTCATTTTCGTCCTCCCTAGTCTTATTCTTGTCCAATTAGGGTTTTTAACCAACCTTGTGCATCCAATAGGTGTGTTTGTGTCATTGGACGGACATTTAGGTCAATTTCGTCCTCCCTAGTCTTATTCTTGTCCAATTAGGGTTTTTATGCAATCTTGTGCATCCAATAGGTGTGTTTGTGTCATTGGAGGAACATTTAGGTCATTTTCGTCCTCCCTAGTCTTATTCTTGTCCAATTAGGGTTTTTATGCAATCTTGTGCTTCCAATAGGTGTGTTTGCCTCATTGGACGAACATTTAGGTCATTTTCGTCATCCCTAGGCTTATTCTTGTCCAATTAGGGTTTTTAACCAATCTTGTGCATCCAATAAGTTCATTTGTGTCATTGGATGAACATTTAGGTCATTTTCGTCCTCCCTAGTCTTATTCTTGTCCAATTAGGGTTTTTATGCAATCTTGTGCATCCAATAGGTGTGTTCGTGTCATTAGACGAACATTTAGGTCGTTTTCGTCCTCCCTAGGCTTATGCTGGTCCAATTAGGGTTTTTAACCAATCTTGTGCATCCAATAGGTGTGTTTGTGTTATTGGAGGAACATTTAGGTCATTTTCGTCCTCCCTAGTCTTATTCTTGTCCAATTAGGGTTTTTATGCAATCTTGTGCATCCAATAGGTGTGTTTGTGTCATTGGACGAACATTTAGGTCATTTTCGTCGTCCCTAGGCTTATTCTTGTCCAATTAGGGTTTTTAACCAACCTTGTGCATCCAATAAGTTCATTTGTGTCATTGGATGATCATTTAGGTCATTTTCGTCCTCCCTAGTCTTATTCTTGTCCAATTAGGGTTTTTATGCAATCTTGTGCATCCAATAGGTGTGTTTGTGTCATTAGACGAACATTTAGGTCGTTTTCGTCCTCCCTAGGCTTATGCTGGTCCAATTAGGGTTTTTAACCAATCTTGTGCATCCAATAGGTGTGTTTGTGTTATTGGAGGAACATTTAGGTCATTTTCGTCCTCCCTAGTCTTATTCTTGTCCAATAAGGGTTTTTATGCAATCTTGTGCATCCAATAGGTGTGTTTGTGTCATTGGACGAACATTTAGGTCATTTTCGTCGTCCCTAGGCTTATTCTTGTCCAATTAAGGTTTTTAACCAACCTTGTGCATCCAATAAGTTCATTAGTGTCATCGGATGAACATTTAGGTCATTTTCGTCCTCCCTAGACTTATTCTTGTCCAATTAGGGTTTTTAGCCAATCTTGTGCATCCAATAAGTTCATTTGTGTCATTGGAGGATCATTTATGTCATTTTCGTGCTCCCTAGGCTTATTCTTGTCCAATTAAGGTTTTTAACCAATCTTGTGCATCCAATAAGTTCATTTGTGTAATTGGATGAACATTTAGGTCATTTTCGTCATCCCTATGCTTATTCTTGTCCAATTAGGGTTTTTAACCAATCTTGTGCATCCGATAAGTTCATTTGTGTCATTGGATGATCATTTAGGTCATTTTCGTCCTCCCTAGTCTTATTCTTGTCCAATTAGGGTTTTTATGCAATCTTGTGCATCCAATAGGTGTGTTTGTGTCATTAGACGAACATTTAGGTCGTTGTCGTCCTCCCTAGGCTTATGCTGGTCCAATTAGGGTTTTTAACCAATCTTGTGCATCCAATAGGTGTGTTTGTGTTATTGGAGGAACATTTAGGTCATTTTCGTCCTCCCTAGTCTTATTCTTGTCCAATTAGGGTTTTTATGCAATCTTGTGCATCCAATAGGTGTGTTTGTGTCATTGGACGAACATTTAGGTCATTTTCGTCGTCCCTAGGCTTATTCTTGTCCAATTAGGGTTTTTATGCAATCTTGTGCATCCAATAGGTGTGTTTGTGTCATTGGAGGAACATTTAGGTCATTTTCGTCCTCCCTAGTCTTATTCTTGTCCAATCAGGGTTTTTATGCAATGTTGTGCATCCAATAGGTGTGTTTGTGTCATTGGACGAACATTTAGGTCATTTTCGTCCTCCCTATGCTTATTCTTGTCCAATTATGGTTTTTAACCAATCTTGTGCATCCAATAAGTTCATTTGTATCATTACACGAACATTTAGGTCATTTTCGTCCTCCCTAGGCTTATTCTTGTCCAATTAGGGTTTTTAACCAATCATGTGCATCCAATAAGTTGATTTGTGTCATTGGATGAACATTTAGGTCATTTTCGTCCTCCCTAGGCTTATTCTTGTCCAATTAGGGTTTTTAACCAATCTTGTGCATCCAATGTTCATTTGTGTCATTGGATGAACATTTAGGTCATTTTCGTCCTCCCTAGTCTTATTCTTGTCCAATTAGGGTTTTTATGCAATCTTGTGCATCCAATAGGTGTGTTTGTGTCATTGGAGGAACATTTAGGTCATTTTCGTCCTCCCTATTCTTATTCTTGTCCAATTAGGGTTTTTAACCAATCTTGTGCATCCAATAAGTTCATTTGTGTCATTCGATGAACATTTAGGTCATTTTCGTCCTCCCTAGTCTTATTCTTGTCCAATTAGGGTTTTTATGCAATCTTGTACAGCCAATAGGTGTGTTTGTGTCATTGGAGGAACATTTAGGTCATTTTCGTCCTCCCTAGTCTTATTCTTCTCCAATTAGGGATTTTATGCAATCTTGTGCATCCAATAGGTGTGTTTGTGTCATTGGACGAACATTTAGGTCATTTTCGTCCTCCCTATGCTTATTCTTGTCCAATTAGGGTTTTTAACCAATCTTGTGCATGCAATAAGTACATTTGTGTCATTGGATGAAGATTTAGGTCATTTTCATCCTCCCTAGTCTTATTCTTGTCCAATTAGGGTTTTTATGCAATTTTGTGCATCCAATATGTGTGTTTGTGTCATTGGAGGAACATTTAGGCCATTTTCGTCCTCACTAGTCTTATTCTTGTTGAATTAGGGTTTTTATGCAATGTTGGGCATCCAATAGGTGTGTTTGTGTCATTGGAGAAACATTTAGGTCATTTTCGTCCTCCCTAGTCTTATTCTTGTCCAATTAGGGTTTTTGTGCAATCTTGTGCATCCAATAGGTGTGTTTGTGTCATTTGACGAACATTTAGGTCATTTTCGTCCTCCCTAGGCTTATTCTTGTCCAATTAGGGTTTTTAACCAACCTTGTGCATCCAATAAGTTCATTTGTGTCATTGGATGAACATTTAGGTCATTTTCGTCCTCCCTAGTCTTATTCTTGTCCAATTAGGGTTTTTTTGCAATCTTGTGCATCCAATAGGTGTGTTTGTGTCATTGGACGAACATTTAGGTCATTTTCGTCCTCCCTAGGCTTATTCTTGTCCAATTAGGGTTTTTAACCAATCTTGTGCATCCAATAAGTTCATTTGTGTCATTGGATGAACATTTAGGTCATTTTCGTCATCCCTAATTTTATTCTTGTGCATATAGGGTTTTAAGCAATCTTGTGCATCCAATATGTGTGTTTGTGTCATTGGATGAACATTTAGGTCATTTTCGTCCTCCCTATGCTTATTCTTGTCCAATTAGGGTTTTTAACCAATCTTGTGCATCCAATAAGTTCATTTGTGTCATTGGATGAACATTTAGGTCATTTTCGTCCTCCCTAGTCTTATTCTTGTCCAATTAGGGTTTTTATGCAATCTTGTGCATCCAATAGGTGTGTTTGTGTCATTGGACGAACATTTAGGTCATTTTCGTCCTCCCTAGGCTTATTCTTGTCCAATTAGGGTTTTTAACCAATCTTGTGCATCCAATAGGTGTGTTTGTGTCATTGGAGGTACATTTAGGTCATTTTCGTCCTCCCTATGCTTATTCTTGTCCAATTAGGGTTTTTATGCAATCTTGTGCATCCAATAGGTGTATTTGTGTCATTGGACGAACATTTAGGTCATTTTCGTCGTCCCTAGGCTTATTCTTGTCCAATTATGGTTTTTAACCAACCTTGTGCATCCAATAAGTTCATTTGTGTCATTGGATGAACATTTAGGTCATTTTCGTCCTCCCTAGTCTTATTCTTGTCCAATTAGGGTTTTTATGCAATCTTGTGCATCCAATAGGTGTGTTTGTGTCATTGGACGAACATTTAGGTCATTTTCGTCCTCCCTAGGCTTATTCTTGTCCAATTAGGGTTTTTAACCAATCTTGTGCATCCAATAGGTGTGTTTGTGTCATTGGATGAACATTTAGGTCATTTTCGTCCTCCCTAGGCTTATTTTTGTCAATTAGGGTTTTTAACCAATCTTGTGCATCCAATAAGTTCATTTGTGTCATTGGATGAACATTTAGGTCATTTTCGTCCTCCCTAGGCTTATTCTTGTCCAATTAGGGTTTTCAACCAATCTTGTGCATCCAATAAGTTCATTTGTGTCATTGGACGAACATTTAGGTCATTTTCGTCCTCTCTAAGCTTATTCTTGTCCAATTAGGGTTTTTAACCAATCTTGTGCATCCAATAAGTTCATTTGTGTCATTGGATGAACATTTAGGTCATTTTCGTCCTCCCTAGTCTTATTCTTGTCCAATTAGGGTTTTTATGCAATCTTGTGCATCCAATAGGTGTGTTTGTGTCATTGGAGGAACATTTAGGTCATTTTCGTCCTCCCTAGTCTTATTCTTGTTCAATTAGGGTTTTTATGCAATCTTGTGCATCCAATAGGTGTGTTTGTGTCATTGGAAGAACATTTAGGTCATTTTCATCCTCCCTAGGCTTATTCTTGTCCGATTAGGGTTTTTGACCAATCTTGTGCATTCAATAAGTTCATTTGTGTCATTGGATGAACATTTAAGTCATTTTCGTCCTCCCTAGTCTTATTCTTGTCCAATTAGGGTTTTAAGCAATCTTGTGCATCCAATATGTGGGTTTGTGTCATTGGATGAACGTTTAGGTCATTTTCGTCCTCCCTATGCTTATTCTTGTCCAATTAGGGTTTTTAACCAATCTTGTGCATCCAATAAGTTCATTTGTGTCATTGGATGAACATTTAGGTCATTTTCGTCCTCCCTAGTCTTATTCTTGTCCAATTAGGGTTTTTATGCAATCTTGTGCATCCAATAGGTGTGTTTGTGTCATTGGACGAACATTTAGGTCATTTTCGTCCTCCCTAGGCTTATTCTTGTCCAATTAAGGTTTTTAACCAATCTTGTGCATGCAATAAGTTCAATTGTGTCATTGGATGAACATTTAGGTCATTTTCGTCCTCCCTAGTCTTATTCTTGTCCAATTAGGGTTTTTATGCAATCTTGTGCATCCAATAGGTGTGTTTGTGTCATTGGAGGAACATTTAGGTCATTTTCGTCCTCCCTAGTCTTATTCTTGTCCAATTAGGGTTTTTATGCAATCTTGTGCATTCAATAGGTGTGTTTGTGTCATTGGAAGAACATTTAGGTCATTTTCATCCTCCCTAGGCTTATTCTTGTCCGATTAGGGTTTTTAACCAATCTTGTGCATTCAATAAGTTCATTTGTGTCATTGGATGAACTTTTAGGTCATTTTCGTCCTCCCTAGTCTTATTCTTGTCCAATTTAGGGTTTTAAGCAATCTTGTGCATCCAATATGTGGGTTTGTGTCATTGGATGATCGTTTAGGTCATTTTCGTCCTCCCTATGTTTATTCTTGTCCAATTAGGGTTTTTAACCAATCTTGTGCATCCAATAAGTTCATTTGTGTCATTGGATGAACATTTAGGTCATTTTCGTCCTCCCTAGTCTTATTCTTGTCCAATTAGGGTTTTTATGCAATCTTGTGCATCCAATAGGTGTGTTTGTGTCATTAGACAAACATTTAGGTCATTTTCATCGTCCCAAGGCTGATTCTTGTCCAATTAGGGTTTTTAACCAACCTTGTGCATCCAATAAGTTCCTTTGTGTCATTGGACGAACATTTAGGTCATTTTCGTCCTCCCTAGGCTTATTCTTGTCCAATTAGGGTTTTTAACCAACCTTGTGCATCCAATAAGTTCATTTGTGTCATTGGATGAACATTTAGGTCATTTTCGTCCTCCCTAGTCTTATTCTTGTCAAATTAGGGTTTTTATGCAATCTTGTGCATCCAATAGGTGTGTTTGTGTCATTAGACGAACATTTAGGTCGTTTTCGTCCTCCCTAGGCTTATGCTGGTCCAATTAGGGTTTTTAACCTATCTTGTGCATCCAATAGGTGTGTTTGTGTTATTGGAGGAGCATTTAGGTCATTTTCGTCCTCCATAGGCTTATTCTTGTCCAATTAGTGTTTTTAACCAACCTTGTGCATCCAATAAGTTCATTTGTGTAATTGGTTGAACATTTAGGACATTTTCGTCCTCCCTAAGCTTATTCTTGTCCAATTAGGGTTTTTAACCAACCTTGTGCATCCAATAAGTTCATTTGTGTCATTGGAGGAACATTTAGGTCATTTTCGTCCTCCCTAGTCTTATTCTTGTCCAATTAGGGTTTTTATGAAATCTTGTGCATCCAATAGGTGTGTTTGTGTCATTGGACGAACATTTAGGTCATTTTCGTCCTCCCTAGGCTTATTCTTGTCCAATTAGGGTTTTTAACCAATCTTGTGCATCCAATAAGTTCGTTTGTGTCATTGGAGGAACATTTAGGTCATTTTCGTCCTCCCTAGTCTTATTCTTGTCCAATTAGGGTTTTTATGCAATCTTGTGCATCCAATAGGTGTGTTTGTGTCATTGGACAAACATTTAGGTCATTTTCATCCTCCCTAGTCTTATTCTTGTCCAATTAGGGTTTTTATGCAATCTTGTGCATCCAATAGGTGTGTTTGTGTCATTGGATAAACATTTAGGTCATTTTCGTCCTCCTTAGTCTTATTCTTGTCCAATTAGGGTTTTTATGTAATCTTGTGCATCCAATAAGTTCATTTGTGTCATTGGTTGAACATTTAGGTCATTTTCGTACTCCCTAGGCTTATTCTTGTCCAATTAGGGTTATTATCCAACCTTGTGCATCCAATAAGTTCATTTGTGTCATTGGAGGAACATTTAGGTCATTTTCGTCCTCCCTAGTCTTATTCTTGTCCAATTAGGGTTTTTATGCAATCTTGTGCATCCAATAGGTGTGTTTGTGTCATTGGACGAACTTTTAGGTCATTTTCGTCCTCCATAGGCTTATTCTTGTCCAATTAGGGTTTTTAACAAATCTTGTGTATCCAATAAGTTCATTTGTGTCATTGGATGAACATTTAGGTCATTTTCGTCCTCCCTAGTCTTATTCTTGTCGAATAAGGGTTTTTATGCAATCTTGTGCATCCAATAGGTGTGTTTGTGTCATTGGATGAACATTTAGGTCATTTTCGTCCTCCCTAGTCTTATTCTTGTCCAATTAGGGTTTTTATGCAATCTTGTGCATCCAATAGGTGTGTTTGTGTCATTGGACGAACATTTAGGTCATTTTCGTCCTCCCTAGTCTTATTCTTGTCCAATTAGGGTTTTAAGCAATCTTGTGCATCCAATATGTGGGTTTGTGTCATTGGATGAACATTTAGGTCATTTTCGTCCTCCCTATGCTTATTCTTTTCCAATTAGGGTTTTTATGCAATCTTGTGCATCCAATAGGTGTGTTTGTGTCATTGGACGAAGATTTAGGTCATTTTCGTCCTCCCTAGACTTATTGTTGTCCAATTAGGGTTTTTAACCAATCTTGTGCATCCAATAAGTTCATTTGTGTCATTGGATGAACATTTAGGTCATTTTCGTCCTCCCTAGTCTTATTCTTGTCCAATTAGGGTTTTTATGCAATCTTGTGCATCCAATAGGTGTGTTTGTGACATTGGAGGAACATTTAGGTCATTTTCGTCCTCCCTAGGCTTATTCTTGTCCAATTAGGGTTTTTAACCAATCTTGTGCATCCAATAAGTTCATTTGTGTCATTGGATGAACATTTAGGTCATTTTCGTCCTCCCTAGTCTTATTCTTGTCCAATTAGGGTTTTTATGCAATCTTGCGCATCCAATAGGTGTGTTTGTGTCATTGGAGGAACATTTAGGTCATTTTCGTCCTCCCTAGTCTTATTCTTGTCGAATTAGGGTTTTTATGCAATCTTGTGCATCCAATAGGTGTGTTTGTGTCATTGGAGGAACATTTAGGTCATTTTCGTCCTCCCTAGTCTTATTCTTGTCCAATTAGGGTTTTTATGCAATATTGTGAATCCAATAGGTGTGTTTGTGTCATTGGACGAACATTTAGGTGATTTTCGTCCTCCCAAGGCTTATTCTTGTCCAAGTAGGGTTTTTAACCAATCTTGTGCATCCAATAAGTTCACTTGTGTCATTGGATGAACATTTATGTCATTTTCGTCCTCCCTAGTCTTATTCTTGTCCAATTACGGTTTTTATGCAATCTTGTGCATCCAATAGGTGTGTTTGTGTCACTGGAGGAACATTTATGTCATTTTCGTCCTCCCTAATCTTATTCTTGTCCAATTAGGGTTTTTATGCAATCTTGAACATCCAATAGGTGTGTTTGTGTCATTGGACGAACATTTAGGTCATTTTCGTCCTCCCTAGGCTTATTCTTGTCCAATTAGGGTATGTAACCAATCTTGTGCATCCAATAAGTTCATTTGTGTCATTGGATGAACATTTAGGTCATTTTCGTCCTCCCTAGTCTTATTCTTGTCCAATTAGGGTTTTTATGCAATCTTGTGCATCCAATAGGTGTGTTTGTGTCATTGGACGAACATTTAGGTCATTTTCGTCCACCCTAGGCTTATTCTTGTCCAATTAGGGTTTTAACCAATCTTGTGCATCCAATAAGTTTGTTTGTGTCATTGGATGAACATTTAGGTCATTTTCGTCCTCCCTAGGCTTATTCTTGTCCAATTAGGGTTTTCAACCAATCTTGTGCATCCAATAAGTTCATTTGTGTCATTGGATGAACATTTAGGTCATTTTCGTCCTCCCTAGGCTTATTCTTGTCCAATTAGGGTTTTTAACCAATCTTGTGCATCCAATAAGTTCATTTGTGTCATTGGATAAACATTTAGGTCATTTTCGTCCTCCCTAGGCTTATTCTTGTCCAATTAGGGTTTTTATGCAATTTTGTGCATCCAATAGGTGTGTTTGTGTCATTGGACGAACATTTAGGTCATTTTCGCCCTCCCTAGGCTTATTCTTGTCCAATTAGGGTTTTTAACCAATCTTGTGCATCCAATAAGTTCATTTGTGTCATTGGATGAACATTTAGGTCATTTTCGTCCTCCCTAGTCTTATTCTTGTCCAATTAGGGTTTTTATGCAATCTTGTGCATCCAATAGGTGTGTTTGTGTCATTGGACGGACATTTATGTCATTTTCGTCCTCCCTAGGCTTATTCTTGTCCAATTAGGGTTTTTAATTAATGTTTTGCATCCAATAGGTGTGTTTGTGTCATTGGATAAACATTTAGGTCATTTTCGTCCTCCCTAGTCTTATTCTTGTCCAATTAGGGTTTTTATGCAATCTTGTGCATCCAATAGGTGTGTTTGTGTCATTGGACGAACATTTAGGTCATTTTCGTCCTCCCAAGACTTATTCTTGTCCAATTAGGGTTTTTAACCAACGTTGTGCATCCAATAAGTTCATTTGTGTCATTGGATGAACATTTAGGTCATTTTCGTCTTCCCTAGGCTTATTCTTGTCCAATTAGGGTTTTTAACCAATCTTGTGCATCCAATAGGTGTGTTTGTGTCATTGGATAAACATTTAGGTCATTTTCGTCCTCCCTAGTCTTATTCTTGTCCAATTAGGGTTTTTATGCAATCTTGTGCATCCAATAGGTGTGTTTGTTTCATTGGACGAACATTTAGGTCTTTTTCGTCCTCCCTTGGCTTATTCTTGTCCAATTAGGGTTTTTAACCAACCTTGTGCATCCAATAAGTTCATTTGTGTCATTGGTTGAACATTTAGGTAATTTATGTCCTCCCTAGGCTTATTCTTGTCCAATTAGGGTTTTTAACAATCCTCGTGCATCGAATAAGTTCATTTGTGTCATTTGAGGAACATTTAGGTCATTTTCGACCTCCCTAGTCTTATTCTTCTCCAATTAGGGTTTTTATGCAATCTTGTGCATCCGATAGGTGTGTTTGTGTCATTAGACGAACATTTAGGTCTTTTTCGTCCTCTCTAGGCTTATTCTTGTCCAATTAGGGTTTTTAACCAATCTTGTGCATCCAATTAGTTCATTTGTGTCATTGGATGAACATTTAGGTCATTTTCGTCCTCCCTAGTCTTATTCTTGTCCAATTAGGGTTTTTATGCAATCTTGTGCATCCAATAGGTGTGTTTGTGTCATTGGACGAACATTTAGGTCATTTTCGTCCTCCCTAGGCTTATTCTTGTCCAATTAGGGTTTTTAGCCAATCTTGTGCATCCAATAAGTTCATTTGTGTCATTGGAGGATCATTTATGTCATTTTCGTCCTCCCTAGGCTTATTCTTGTCTAATTAGGGTTTTTAACCAATCTTGTGCATCCAATAAGTTCATTTGTGTCATTGGATGAACATTTAGGTCATTTTCGTCTTCCCTAGGCTTATTCTTGTCCAATTAGGGTTTTTAACAAATCTTGTGCATCCAATAGGTGTGTTTGTGTCATTGGATAAACATTTAGGTCATTTTCGTCCTCCCTAGTCTTATTCTTGTCCAATTAGGGTTTTTATGTAATCTTGTGCATTCAATAGGTGTGTTTGTGTCATTGGACGAACATTTAGGTCATTTTCGTCCTCCCTAGGCTTATTCTTGTCCAATTAGGCTTTTTAACCAATCTTGTGCATCCAATAAGTTTATTTGTGTCATTAGACGAACATTTATGTCATTTTCGTCCTCCCTAGGCTTATTCTTGTCCAATTAGGGTTTTTAACCAATCATGTGAATCCAATAAGTTGATTTGTGTCATTGGATGAACATTTAGGTCATTTTCGTCCTCCCTAAGCTTATTCTTGTCCAATTAGGGTTTTTAACCAACCTTGTGCATCCAATAAGTTCATTTGTTTCATTGGAGGAACATTTAGGTCATTTTCGACCTCCCTAGTCTTATTCTTGTCCAATTAGGGTTTTTATGCAATCTTGTGCATCCAATAGGTGTGTTTGTGTCATTGGATGAACATTAAGTTCATTTTCGTCTTCCCTAGGCTTATTTTTGTCCAATTAGGGTTTTTAACCAATCTTGTGCATCCAATAGGTGTGTTTGTGTCATTTGAGGATCATTTAGGTCATTTTCGTCCTACCTAGTCTTATTCTTGTCCAATTAGGGTTTTTATGCAAAGTTGAGCATCCAATAGGTGTGTTTGTGTCATTGGACGAACATTTAGGTCATTTTCGTCGTCCCTAGGCTTATTCTTGTCCAATTAGTGTTTTTAACCAATCTTGTGCATCCAATAGGTGTGTTTGTGTCATTGGACGAACATTTAGGTCATTTTTGTCGTCCCTAGTCTTATTCTTGTCCAATTAGGGTTTTTAACAAATCTTGTGCATCCAATAGGTGTGTTTGTGTCATTGGATAAACATTTAGGTCATTTTCGTCCTCCCTAGTCTTATTCTTGTCCAATTAGGGTTTTTATGTAATCTTGTGCATTCAATAGGTGTGTTTGTGTCATTGGACGAACATTTTGGTCATTTTCGTCCTCCCTAGGCTTATTCTTGTCCAATTAGTGTTTTTAACCAACCTTGTGCATCCAATAAGTTCATTTGTGTAATTGGTTGAACATTTAGGACATTTTCGTCCTCCCTAAGCTTATTCTTGTCCAATTAGGGTTTTTAACCAACCTTGTGCATCCAATAAGTTCATTTGTTTCATTGGAGGAACATTTAGGTCATTTTCGACCTCCCTAGTCTTATTCTTGTCCAATTAGGGTTTTTATGCAATCTTGTGCATCCAATAGGTGTGTTTGTGTCATTGGATGAACATTTAGTTCATTTTCGTCTTCCCTAGGCTTATTTTTGTCCAATTAGGGTTTTTAACCAATCTTGTGCATCCAATAGGTGTGTTTGTGTCATTTGAGGATCATTTAGGTCATTTTCGTCCTACCTAGTCTTATTCTTGTCCAATTAGGGTTTTTATGCAAAGTTGAGCATCCAATAGGTGTGTTTGTGTCATTGGACGAACATTTAGGTCATTTTCGTCGTCCCTAGGCTTATTCTTGTCCAATTAGTGTTTTTAACCAATCTTGTGCATCCAATAGGTGTGTTTGTGTCATTGGACGAACATTTAGGTCATTTTTGTCGTCCCTAGTCTTATTCTTGTCCAATTAGGGTTTTTATGCAATCTTGTGCATCCAATAGGTGTGTTTGTGTCATTGGTCGAACATTTAGGTCATTTTCGTCCTACCTATGCTTATTCTTGTCCAATTAGGGTTTTTAACCAATCTTGTGCATCCAATAGGTGTGTTTGTGTCATTGGAGGAACATTTAGGTCATTTTCGTCCTCCCTAGTCTTATTATTGTCCAATTAGGGTTTTTATGCAATCTTGTGCATCCAATAGGTGTGTTTGTGTCATTGGACGAACATTTAGGTCATTTTCGTCGTCCCTAGGGTTATTCTTGTCCAATTAGGGTTTTTAACCAACCTTGTGCATCCAATAAGTTCATTTGTGTCATTGGATGAACATTTAGGTCATTTTCGTCCTCCCTAGGCTTATTCTTGTCCAATTAGGGTTTTTAGCCAATCTTGTGCATCCAATAAGTTCATTTGTGACATTGGAGGAACATTTAGGTCATTTTCGTCCTCCCTAGGCTTATTCTTGTCCAATTAGGGTTTTTAACCAATCTTGTGCATCCAATAGGTGTGTTTGTGTCATTGGATAAACATTTAGGTCATTTTTGTCCTCCTTAGTCTTATTCTTGTCCAATTAGGGTTTTTATGCAATCTTGTGCATCCAATAGGTGTGTTTGTGTCATTGGACGAACATTTAGGTCATTTTCGTCGTCCCAAGGCTTATTCTTGTCCAATTAGGGTTTTTAACCAACCTTGTGCATCCAATAAGTTCATTTGTGTCATTGGATGAACATTTAGGTCATTTTCGTCCTCCCTAGGCTTATTCTTGTCCAATTAGGGTTTTTAGCCAATCTTGTGCATCTAATAAGTTCATTTGTGACATTGGAGGAACATTTAGGTCATTTTCGTCCTCCCTAGGCTTATTCTTGTCCAATTAGGGATTTTAACCAATTTTGTGCATCCAATAGGTGTGTTTGTGTCATTGGATAAACATTTAGGTCATTTTCGTCCTCCTTAGTCTTATTCTTGTCCAATTAGGGTTTTTATGTAATCTTGTGCATCCAATAGGTGTGTTTGTGTCATTGGACGAACATTAAGGTCATTTTCGTCGTCCCTAGGCTTATTCTTGTCCAATTAGGGTTTTTAACCAACCTTGTGCATCCAATAAGTTCATTTGTGTCATTGGATGAACATTTAGGTCATTTTCGTCCTCCCTAGGCTTATTCTTGTCCAATTAGGGTTTTTAGCCAATCTTGTGCATCTAATAAGTTTATTTGTGACATTGGAGGAACATTTAGGTCATTTTCGTCCTCCCTAGGCTTATTCTTGTCCAATTAGGGTTTTTAACCAATCTTGTGCATCCAATAGGTGTGTTTGTGTCATTGGATAAACATTTAGGTCATTTTCGTCCTCCTTAGTCTTATTCTTGTCCAGTTAGAATTTTTATGTAATCTTGTGCATTCAATAGGTGTGTTTGTGTTATTGGACGAACATTTAGGTCATTTTCGTCCTCCCTATGCTTATTCTTGTCCAATTAGGGTTTTTAACCAACCTTGTGCATCCAATAAGTTCATTTGTGTCATTGGATGAACATTTAGGTCATTTTCGTCCTCCCTAGGCTTATTCTTGTCCAATTAGGGTTTTTAACCAACCTTGTGCATCCAATAAGTTCATTTGTGACATTGGAGGAACATTTAGGTCATTTTCGTCCTCCCTAGGCTTATTCTTGTCCAATTAGGGTTTTTAACCAATCTTGTGCATCCAATAAGTTCATTTGTGTCATTGGATGAACATTTAGGTCATTTTCGTCCTCCTTAGGCTTATTCTTGTCCAATTAGCGTTTTTAACCAATCTTGTGCATCCAATAAGTTCATTTGTGTCATTGGATGAACATTTAGGTCATTTTCGTCCTCCCTAGTCTTATTCTTGTCCAATTAGGGTTTTTATGCAATCTTGTGCATCCAATAGGTGTGTTTGTGTCATTGGACGAACATTTAGGTCATTTTCGTCGTCCCTAGGCTTATTCTTGTCCAATTAGTGTTTTTAACCAATCTTGTGCATCCAATAGGTGTGTTTGTGTCATTGGACGAACATTTAGGTCATTTTTGTCGTCCCTAGTCTTATTCTTGTCCAATTAGGGTTTTTAACAAATCTTGTGCATCCAATAGGTGTGTTTGTGTCATTGGATAAACATTTAGGTCATTTTCGTCCTCCCTAGTCTTATTCTTGTCCAATTAGGGTTTTTATGTAATCTTGTGCATTCAATAGGTGTGTTTGTGTCATTGGACGAACATTTAGGTCATTTTCGTCCTCCCTAGGCTTATTCTTGTCCAATTAGGCTTTTTAACCAATCTTGTGCATCCAATAAGTTTATTTGTGTCATTAGACGAACATTTATGTCATTTTCGTCCTCCCTAGGCTTATTCTTGTCCAATTAGGGTTTTTAACCAATCATGTGAATCCAATAAGTTGATTTGTGTCATTGGATGAACATTTAGGTCATTTTCGTCCTCCCTAAGCTTATTCTTGTCCAATTAGGGTTTTTAACCAACCTTGTGCATCCAATAAGTTCATTTGTTTCATTGGAGGAACATTTAGGTCATTTTCGACCTCCCTAGTCTTATTCTTGTCCAATTAGGGTTTTTATGCAATCTTGTGCATCCAATAGGTGTGTTTGTGTCATTGGATGAACATTAAGTTCATTTTCGTCTTCCCTAGGCTTATTTTTGTCCAATTAGGGTTTTTAACCAATCTTGTGCATCCAATAGGTGTGTTTGTGTCATTTGAGGATCATTTAGGTCATTTTCGTCCTACCTAGTCTTATTCTTGTCCAATTAGGGTTTTTATGCAAAGTTGAGCATCCAATAGGTGTGTTTGTGTCATTGGACGAACATTTAGGTCATTTTCGTCGTCCCTAGGCTTATTCTTGTCCAATTAGTGTTTTTAACCAATCTTGTGCATCCAATAGGTGTGTTTGTGTCATTGGACGAACATTTAGGTCATTTTTGTCGTACCTAGTCTTATTCTTGTCCAATTAGGTTTTTTAACAAATCTTGTGCATCCAATAGGTGTGTTTGTGTCATTGGATAAACATTTAGGTCATTTTCGTCCTCCCTAGTCTTATTCTTGTCCAATTAGGGTTTTTATGTAATCTTGTGCATTCAATAGGTGTGTTTGTGTCATTGGACGAACATTTAGGTCATTTTCGTCCTCCCTAGGCTTATTCTTGTCCAATTAGGCTTTTTAACCAATCTTGTGCATCCAAAAAGTTTATTTGTGTCATTAGACGAACATTTATGTCATTTTCGTCCTCCCTAGGCTTATTCTTGTCCAATTAGGGTTTTTAACCAATCATGTGAATCCAATAAGTTGATTTGTGTCATTGGATGAACATTTAGGTCATTTTCGTCCTCCCTAGGCTTATTCTTGTCCAATTAGGGTTTTTAACCAATCTTGTGCATCCAATAAGTTCATTTGTGTCATTGGAGGAACATTTAGGTCATTTTTTTCCTCCCTATGCTTATTCTTGTCCAATTAGGGTTTTTAACCAATCTTGTGCATCCAATAGGTGTGTTTGTGTCATTGGTTGAACATTTAGGTCATTTTCGTACTCCCTAGGCTTATTCTTGTCCAATTAGGGTTATTAACCAACCTTGTGCATCCAATAAGTTCATTTGTGTCATTGGAGGAACATTTAGGTCATTTTCGTCCTCCCTAGTCTTATTCTTGTCCAATTAGGGTTTTTATGCAATCTTGTGCATCCAATAGGTGTGTTTGTGTCATTGGATAAACATTTAGGTCATTTTCGTGCTCCTTAGTCTTATTCTAGTCCAATTAGGGTTTTTATGTAATCTTGTGCATCCAATAAGTTCATTTGTGTCATTGGTTGAACATTTAGGTCATTTTCCTACTCCCTAGGCTTATTCTTGTCCAATTAGGGTTATTAACCAACCTTGTGCATCCAATAAGTTCATTTGTGTCATTGGAGGAACATTTAGGTCATTTTCGTCCTCCCTAGTCTTATTCTTGTCCAATTAGGGTTTTTATGCAATCTTGTGCATCCAATAGGTGTGTTTGTGTCATTGGACAAACATTTAGGTCATTTTCATCCTCCCTAGTCTTATTCTTGTCCAATTAGGGTTTTTATGCAATCTTGTGCATCCAATAGGTGTGTTTGTGTCATTGGATAAACATTTAGGTCATTTTCGTCCTCCTTAGTCTTATTCTTGTCCAATTAGGGTTTTTATGTAATCTTGTGCATCCAATAAGTTCATTTGTGTCATTGGTTGAACATTTAGGTCATTTTCGTACTCCCTAGGCTTATTCTTGTCCAATTAGGGTTATTAACCAACCTTGTGCATATAATAAGTTCATTTGTGTCATTGGAGGAATATTTAGGTCATTTTCGTCCTCCCTAGTCTTATTCTTGTCCAATTAGGGTTTTTATGCAATCTTGTGCATCCAATAGGTGTGTTTGTGTCATTAGACAAACATTTAGGTCATTTTCATCGTCCCAAGGCTGATTCTTGTCCAATTAGGGTTTTTAACCAACCTTGTGCATCCAATAAGTTCCTTTGTGTCATTGGACGAACATTTAGGTCATTTTCGTCCTCCCTAGGCTTATTCTTGTCCAATTAGGGTTTTTAACCAACCTTGTGCATCCAATAAGTTCATTTGTGTCATTGGATGAACATTTAGGTCATTTTCGTCCTCCCTAGTCTTATTCTTGTCAAATTAGGGTTTTTATGCAATCTTGTGCATCCAATAGGTGTGTTTGTGTCATTAGACGAACATTTAGGTCGTTTTCGTCCTCCCTAGGCTTATGCTGGTCCAATTAGGGTTTTTAACCTATCTTGTGCATCCAATAGGTGTGTTTGTGTTATTGGAGGAGCATTTAGGTCATTTTCGTCCTCCATAGGCTTATTCTTGTCCAATTAGTGTTTTTAACCAACCTTGTGCATCCAATAAGTTCATTTGTGTAATTGGTTGAACATTTAGGACATTTTCGTCCTCCCTAAGCTTATTCTTGTCCAATTAGGGTTTTTAACCAACCTTGTGCATCCAATAAGTTCATTTGTTTCATTGGAGGAACATTTAGGTCATTTTCGACCTCCCTAGTCTTATTCTTGTCCAATTAGGGTTTTTATGCAATCTTGTGCATCCAATAGGTGTGTTTGTGTCATTGGATGAACATTTAGTTCATTTTCGTCTTCCCTAGGCATATTTTTGTCCAATTAGGGTTTTTAACCAATCTTGTGCATCCAATAGGTGTGTTTGTGTCATTTGAGGATCATTTAGGTCATTTTCGTCCTACCTAGTCTTATTCTTGTCCAATTAGGGTTTTTATGCAAAGTTGAGCATCCAATAGGTGTGTTTGTGTCATTGGACGAACATTTAGGTCATTTTCGTCGTCCCTAGGCTTATTCTTGTCCAATTAGTGTTTTTAACCAATCTTGTGCATCCAATAGGTGTGTTTGTGTCATTGGACGAACATTTAGGTCATTTTTGTCGTACCTAGTCTTATTCTTGTCCAATTAGGTTTTTTAACAAATCTTGTGCATCCAATAGGTGTGTTTGTGTCATTGGATAAACATTTAGGTCATTTTCGTCCTCCCTAGTCTTATTCTTGTCCAATTAGGGTTTTTATGTAATCTTGTGCATTCAATAGGTGTGTTTGTGTCATTGGACGAACATTTAGGTCATTTTCGTCCTCCCTAGGCTTATTCTTGTCCAATTAGGCTTTTTAACCAATCTTGTGCATCCAAAAAGTTTATTTGTGTCATTAGACGAACATTTATGTCATTTTCGTCCTCCCTAGGCTTATTCTTGTCCAATTAGGGTTTTTAACCAATCATGTGAATCCAATAAGTTGATTTGTGTCATTGGATGAACATTTAGGTCATTTTCGTCCTCCCTAGGCTTATTCTTGTCCAATTAGGGTTTTTAACCAATCTTGTGCATCCAATAAGTTCATTTGTGTCATTGGAGGAACATTTAGGTCATTTTTTTCCTCCCTATGCTTATTCTTGTCCAATTAGGGTTTTTAACCAATCTTGTGCATCCAATAGGTGTGTTTGTGTCATTGGTTGAACATTTAGGTCATTTTCGTACTCCCTAGGCTTATTCTTGTCCAATTAGGGTTATTAACCAACCTTGTGCATCCAATAAGTTCATTTGTGTCATTGGAGGAACATTTAGGTCATTTTCGTCCTCCCTAGTCTTATTCTTGTCCAATTAGGGTTTTTATGCAATCTTGTGCATCCAATAGGTGTGTTTGTGTCATTGGATAAACATTTAGGTCATTTTCGTGCTCCTTAGTCTTATTCTTGTCCAATTAGGGTTTTTATGTAATCTTGTGCATCCAATAAGTTCATTTGTGTCATGGTTGAACATTTAGGTCATTTTCCTACTCCCTAGGCTTATTCTTGTCCAATTAGGGTTATTAACCAACCTTGTGCATCCAATAAGTTCATTTGTGTCATTGGAGGAACATTTAGGTCATTTTCGTCCTCCCTAGTCTTATTCTTGTCCAATTAGGGTTTTTATGCAATCTTGTGCATCCAATAGGTGTGTTTGTGTCATTGGATAAACATTTAGGTCATTTTCGTCCTCCTTAGTCTTATTCTTGTCCAATTAGGGTTTTTATGTAATCTTGTGCATCCAATAAGTTCATTTGTGTCATTGGTTGAACATTTAGGTCATTTTCGTACTCCCTAGGCTTATTCTTGTCCAAATAGGGTTATTAACCAACCTTGTGCATCCAATAAGTTCATTTGTGTCATTGGAGGAACATTTAGGTCATTTTCGTCCTCCCTAGTCTTATTCTTGTCCAATTAGGGTTTTTATGCAATCTTGTGCATCCAATAGGTGTGTTTGTGTCATTGGACAAACATTTAGGTCATTTTCATCGTCCCAAGGCTGATTCTTGTCCAATTAGGGTTTTTAAGCAACCTTGTGCATCCAATAAGTTCCTTTGTGTCATTGGACGAACATTTAGGTCATTTTCGTCCTCCCTAGGCTTATTCTTGTCCAATTAGGGTTTTTAACCAACCTTGTGCATCCAATAAGTTCATTTGTGTCATTGGATGAACATTTAGGTCATTTTCGTCCTCCCTAGTCTTATTCTTGTCCAATTAGGGTTTTTATGCAATCTTGTGCATCCAATAGGTGTGTTCGTGTCATTAGACGAACATTTAGGTCGTTTTCGTCCTCCCTAGGCTTATGCTGGTCCAATTAGGGTTTTTAACCAATCTTGTGCATCCAATAGGTGTGTTTGTGTTATTGGAGGAACATTTAGGTCATTTTCGTCCTCCCTAGTCTTATTCTTGTCCAATTAGGGTTTTTATGCAATCTTGTGCATCCAATAGGTGTGTTTGTGTCATTGGACGAACATTTAGGTCATTTTCGTCCTCTCTAGGCTTATTCTTGTCCAATTAGGGATTTTATGCAATCTTGTGCATCCAATAGGTGTGTTTGTGTCATTGGACGAACATTTAGGTCATTTTCGTCCTCCCTAGGCTTATTCTTGTCCAATTAGGGTTTTTATGCAATCTTGTGCATCCAATTGGTGTGTTTGTGTCATTGGATGAACATTTAGGTCATTTTCGTCCTCCCTAGGCTTATTCTTGTTCAATTAGGGTTTTTAACCAACCTTGTGCATCCAATAAGTTCATTTGTGTCATTGGATGAACATTTAGGTCATTTTCGTCCTCCCTAGTCTTATTCTTGTCCAATTAGGGTTTTTAACCAATCTTGTGCATCCAATAGGTGTGTTTGTGTCATTGAATAAACATTTAGGTCATTTCCGTCCTCCTTAGTCTTATTCTTGTCCAATTAGGGTTTTTATGTAATCTTGTGCATTCAATAGGTGTGTTTGTGTCATTGGACGAACATTTAGGTCATTTTCGTCCTCCCTAGGCTTATTCTTGTCCAATTAGGGTTTTTAACCAACCTCGTGCATCCAATAAGTTCATTTGTGTCATTGGTTGAACATTTAGGTCATTTTCGTCCTCCCTAGGCTTATTCTTGTCCAATTAGGGTTTTTAACCAACCTTGTGCATCCAATAAGTTCATTTGTGTCATTGGAGGAACATTTAGGTCATTTTCGTCCTCCCTAGGCTTATTCTTGTGCAATTAGGGTTTTTATGCAATCTTGTGCATCCAATAGGTGTGGTTGTGTCATTGGACGAACGTTTAGGTCATTTTCGTCCTCCCTAGGATTATTCTTGTCCAATTAAGGTTTTTAACCAACCTTGTGCATCCAATAAGTTCATTTGTGTAATTGGATGAACATTTAGGTCATTTTCGTCATCCCTATGCTTATTCTTGTCCAATTAGGGTTTTTAACCAATCTTGTGCATCCAATAAGTGCATTTGTGTCATTGGATGATCATTTAAGTCATTTTCGTCCTCCCTAGTCTTAATCTTGTCCAATTAGGGTTTTTATGCAATCTTGTGCATCCAATAGGTGTGTTTGTTTCATTGGACGAATATTTAGGTCATTTTCGTCGTCCCTAGGCTTATTCTTGTCCAATTAGGGTTTTTAACCAACCTTTTGCATCCAATAAGTTCATTTGTGTCATTGGATGAACATTTAGGTCATTTTCGTCCTCCCTAGGCTTATTCTTGTCCAATTAGGATTTTTAGCCAATCTTGTGCATCTAATATGTTCATTTGTGACATTGGAGGAACATTTAGGTCATTTTCGTCCTCCCTAGGCTTATTCTTGTCCAATTAGGGTTTTTAACCAATCTTGTGCATCCAATAAGTTCATTTGTGTCATTGGATGAACATTTAGGTCATTTTCGTCCTCCCTAGGCTTATTCTTGTCCAATTAGGGTTTTTAGCCAATCTTGTGCATCTAATAAGTTCATTTGTGACATTGGAGGAACATTTAGGTCATTTTCGTCCTCCCTAGGCTTATTCTTGTCCAATTAGGGATTTTAACCAATTTTGTGCATCCAATAGGTGTGTTTGTGTCATTGGATAAACATTTAGGTCATTTTCGTCCTCCTTAGTCTTATTCTTGTCCAATTAGGGTTTTTATGTAATCTTGTGCATCCAATAGGTGTGTTTGTGTCATTGGACGAACATTTAGGTCATTTTTGTCCTCCCTAGGGTTATTCTTGTCCAACTAGGGTTTTTAACCAACCTTGTGCATCCAATAAGTTCATTTGTGTCATTGGATGAACATTTAGGTCATTTTCGTCCTCCCTAGGCTTATTCTTGTCCAATTAGGGTTTTTAGCCAATCTTGTGCATCTAATAAGTTCATTTGTGACATTGGAGGAACATTTAGGTCATTTTCGTCCTCCCTAGGCTTATTCTTGTCCAATTAGGGTTTTTAACCAATCTTGTGCATCTAATAGGTGTGTTTGTGTCATTGGATAAACATTTAGGTCATTTTCGTCCTCCTTAGTCTTATTCTTGTCCAATTAGGGTTTTTATGTAATCTTGTGCATCCAATAGGTGTGTTTGTGTCATTGGACGAACATTAAGGTCATTTTCGTCCTCCCTAGGCTTATTCTTGTCCAATTAGGGTTTTTAACCAACCTTGTGCATCCAATAAGTTCATTTGTGTCATTGGTTGAACATTTAGGTCATTTTCGTCCTCCCTAGGCTTATTCTTGTCTAATTAGGGTTTTTAACCAATCTTATGCATCCAATAAGTTCATTTGTGTCATTGGATGAACATTTAGGTCATTTTCGTCCTCCCTAGTCTTATACTTGTCCAATTAGGGTTTTTATGCAATCTAGTGCATCCAATAGGTGTGTTTGTGTCATTGGAGGAACATTTAGGTCATTTTCGTCTTCCCTAGTCTTATTCTTGTCCAATTAGGGTTTTTATGCAATCTTGTGCATCCAATAGGTGTGTTTGTGTCATTGGACGAACATTTAGGTCTTTTTCACCCTCCCTAGGCTTATTCTTGTCCAATTAGGGTTTTTAACCAACCTTGCGCATCCAATAAGTTCATTTGTGTCATTGGATGAACATTTAGGTCATTTTCGTCCTCCCTAGGATTATTCTTGTTCAATTAGGGTTTTTAACCAATCTTGTGCATCCAATAAGTTAATTTGTGTCATTGGATGAACACTTAGGTTATTTTCGTCCTCCCTAGTCTTATTCTTGTCCAATTAGGGTTTTAAGCAATCTTGTGCATCCAATATGTGTGTTTGTGTCATTGGATGAACATTTAGGTCATTTTCGTCCTCCCTATGCTTATTCTTGTCCAATTAGGGTTTTTAACCAATCTTGTGCATCCAATAAGTTCATTTGTGTCATTGGATGAACATTTAGGTCATTTTTGTCCTCCTTGTGCTTATTCTTGTCCAATTAGGGTTTTTATGCAATCTTGTGCATCCAATAGGTGTGTTTGTGTCATTGGACGAACATTTAGGTCATTTTCGTCCTCCCTAGGCTTATTCTTGTCCAATTAGGGTTTTTAACCAACTTTGTGCATCCAATAAGTTCATTTGTGTCATTGGTTGAACATTTAGGTCATTTTCGTCCTCCCTAGGCTTATTCTTGTCCAATTAGGGTTTTTAACCAACCTTGTGCATCCAATAAGTTCATTTGTGTCATTGGAGGAACATTTAGGTCATTTTCGTCCTCCCTAGGCTTATTCTTGTGCAATTAGGGTTTTTATGCAATCTTGTGCATCCAATAGGTGTGGTTGTGTCATTGGACAAACATTTAGGTCATTTTCGTCCTCCCTAGGCTTATTCTTGTCCAATTAAGGTTTTTAACCAACCTTGTGCATCCAATAAGTTCATTTGTGTAATTGGATGAACATTTAGGTCATTTTCGTCATCCCTATGCTTATTCTTGTCCAATTAGGGTTTTTAACCAATCTTGTGCATCCAATAAGTGCATTTGTGTCATTGGATGATCATTTAAGTCATTTTCGTCCACCCTAGTCTTATTCTTGTCCAATTAGGGTTTTTATGCAATCTTGTGCATCCAATAGGTGTGTTTGTTTCATTGGACGAATATTTAGGTCATTTTCGTCGTCCCTAGGCTTATTCTTGTCCAATTAGGGTTTTTAACCAACCTTTTGCATCCAATAAGTTCATTTGTGTCATTGGATGAACATTTAGGTCATTTTCGTCCTCCCTAGGCTTATTCTTGTCCAATTAGGATTTTTAGCCAATCTTGTGCATCTAATAAGTTCATTTGTGACATTGGAGGAACATTTAGGTCATTTTCGTCCTCCCTAGGCTTATTCTTGTCCAATTAGGGTTTTTAACCAATCTTGTGCATCCAATAAGTTCATTTGTGTCATTGGATGAACATTTAGGTCATTTTCG
>JBBPBR010000101.1:0-40678 GCA_037974775.1 Cicer pinnatifidum
GTTAAAAACCATAATTGGACAAGAATAAGCATAGGGAGGACGAAAATGACCTAAATGTTCGTCCAATGACACAAACACACCTATTGGATGCACAAGATTGCATAAAAACCCTAATTGGACAAGAATAAGACTAAGGACGACGAAAATGACCTAAATGTTCGTCTAATGACACAAACACACCTATTGGATGCACAAGATTGGTTAAAAACACTAATTGGACAAGAATAAGCCTAGGGACGACGAAAATGACCTAAATGTTCGTCCAATGACACAAACACACCTATTGGATGCACAAGTTTGCATAAAAACCCTAATTGGACATGAATAAGACTAGGGAGGACGAAAATGACCTAAATGATCCTTCAATGACACAAACACACCTATTGGATGCACAAGATTGGTTAAAAACCCTAATTGGACAAGAATAAGCCTAGCGAAGACGAAAATGACCTAAATGTTCATCCAATGACACAAACACACCTATTGGATGCACAAGATTGCATAAAAACCCTAATTGGACAAGAATAAGCATAGGGAGGACGAAAATGACCTAAATGTTCATCCAATGACACAAATGAACTTATTGGATGCACAAGGTTGGTTAAAAACCCTAATTGGACAAGAATAAGCATAGGGAGGACGAAAATGACCTAAATGTTCCTCCAATGACACAAACACACCTATTGGATGCACAAGATTGGTTAAAAACCCTAATTGGACAAGAATAAGCATAGGAAAGACGAAAATGACCTAAATGTTCATCCAATGACACAAACACACCTATTGGATGCACAAGATTGCATAAAAACCCTAATTGGACAAGAATAAGACTAGGGAGGACGAAAATGACCTAAATGATCATCCAATGACACAAATGAACTTATTGGATGCACAAGATTGGTTAAAAACCCTAATTGGACAAGAATAAGCATAGGGACGACGAAAATGACCTAAATGTTCGTCCAATGACACAAACACACCTATTGGATGCTCAACTTTGCATAAAAACCCTAATTGGACAAGAATAAGACTAGGTAGGACGAAAATGACCTAAATGATCCTCAAATGACACAAACACACCTATTGGATGCACAAGATTGGTTAAAAACCCTAATTGGACAAAAATAAGCCTAGGGAAGACGAAAATGAACTTAATGTTCATCCAATGACACAAACACACCTATTGGATGCACAAGATTGCATAAAAACCCTAATTGGACAAGAATAAGACTAGGGAGGTCGAAAATGACCTAAATGTTCCTCCAATGAAACAAATGAACTTATTGGATGCACAAGGTTGGTTAAAAACCCTAATTGGACAAGAATAAGCTTAGGGAGGACGAAAATGTCCTAAATGTTCAACCAATTACACAAATAAACTTATTGGATGCACAAGGTTGGTTAAAAACACTAATTGGACAAGAATAAGCCTATGGAGGACGAAAATGACCTAAATGCTCCTCCAATAACACAAACACACCTATTGGATGCACAAGATAGGTTAAAAACCCTAATTGGACCAGCATAAGCCTAGGGAGGACGAAAACGACCTAAATGTTCGTCTAATGACACAAACACACCTATTGGATGCACAAGATTGCATAAAAACCCTAATTTGACAAGAATAAGACTAGGGAGGACGAAAATGACCTAAATGTTCATCCAATGACACAAATGAACTTATTGGATGCACAAGGTTGGTTAAAAACCCTAATTGGACAAGAATAAGCCTAGGGAGGACGAAAATGACCTAAATGTTCGTCCAATGACACAAAGGAACTTATTGGATGCACAAGGTTGGTTAAAAACCCTAATTGGACAAGAATCAGCCTTGGGACGATGAAAATGACCTAAATGTTTGTCTAATGACACAAACACACCTATTGGATGCACAAGATTGCATAAAAACCCTAATTGGACAAGAATAAGACTAGGGAGGACGAAAATGACCTAAATGTTCCTCCAATGACACAAATGAACTTATTGGATGCACAAGGTTGGTTAAAAACCCTAATTGGACAAGAATAAGCCTAGGGAGGACGAAAATGACCTAAATGTTCAACCAATGACACAAATGAACTTATTGGATGCACAATGTTGGTTAAAAACCCTAATTGCACAAGAATAAGCCTAGAGAGGACGAAAATGACCTAAATGTTCGTCCAATGACACAAACACACCTATTGGATGCACAAGATTGAATAAAATCCCTAATTGGACAAGAATAAGACCAGGGAGGACGAAAATGACCTAAATGTTCTTCCAATGACACAAACACACCTATTGGATGCACAAGATTGCATAAAAACCCTAATTGGACAAGAATAAGACTAGGGAGGACGAAAATGACCTAAATGTTCCTCCAATGACACAGACACACCTATTGGATGCACAAGATTGCATAAAAACCCTAATTCGACAAGAATAAGACTAGGGAGGACGAAAATGACCTAAATGTTCCTCCAATGACACAAACACACCTATTGGATGCACAAGATTGCATAAAAACCCTAATTTTGACAAGAATAAGACTAGGGAGGACGAAAATGACCTAAATGTTCCTCCAATGACACAAACACACCTATTGGATGCACAAAATTGCATAAAAACCCTAATTGGACAAGAATATGACTAGGGAGGACGTAAATGACCTAAATGTTCCACCAATGACACAAATGAACTTATTGGATGCACAAGGTTGGTTAAAAACCCTAATTGGACAAGAATAAGCCTAGGGAGGACGAAAATGACCTAAATGTTCAACCAATGACACAAATGAACTTATTGGATGCACAAGGTTGGTTAAAAACCCTAATTGGACAAGAATAAGCATAGGGATGACGAAAATGACCAAAATGTTCATCCAATTACACAAACGAACTTATTGGATGCACAAGGTTGGTTAAAAACCCTAATTGGACAAGAATAAGCCTAGGGAGGACGAAAATGACCTAAATGTTCGTCCAATGACACAACCACACCTATTGGATGCACAAGTTGCATAAAACCCTAATTGCACAAGAATAAGCCTAGGGAGGACGAAAATGACCTAAATGTTCCTCCAATGACACAAATGAACTTATTGGAAGCACAAGGTTGGTTAAAAACCCTAATTGGACAAGAATAAGCCTAGGGAGGACGAAAATGACCTAAATGATCATCCAATGACACAAATGAACTTATTGGATGCACAAGATTGGTTAAAAACCCTAATTGGACAAGAATAAGCATAGGGAGGACGAAAATGACCTAAATGTTCATCCAATTACACAAATGAACTTATTGGATGCACAAGGTTGCATAAAAACCCTAATTGGACAAGAATAAGACTAGGGAGGACGAAAATGACCTAAATGTTCCTCCAATGACACAAATGAACTTATTGGATGCACAAGGTTGGTTAAAAACCCTTATTGGACAAGAATAAGCATAGGGAGGACGAAAATGACCTAAATGTTCCTCCAATGACACAAACACACCTATTGGATGCACAAGATTGGTTAAAAACCCTAATTGGACAAGAATAAGCCTAGGGAGGACGAAAATGACCTAAATGTTCGTCCAATGACACAAACACACCTATTGGATGCACAAGATTGCATAAAAACCCTAATTGGACAAGAATAAGACTAGGGAGGACGAAAATGACCTAAATGTTCATCCAATGACACAAATGAACTTATTGGATGCACAAGGTTGGTTAAAAACCATAATTGGACAAGAATAAGCCTAGGGACGACGAAAATGACCTAAATGTTCGTCCAATGACACAAATACACCTATTGGATGCACAAGATTGCATAAAAACCCTAATTGGACAAGAATAAGCATAGGGAGGACGAAAATGACCTAAATGTACCTCCAATGACACAAACACACCTATTGGATGCACAAGATTGGTTAAAAACCCTAATTGGACAAGAATAAGCCTAGGGAGGACGAAAATGACCTAAATGTTCGTCCAATGACACAAACACACCTATTGGATGCACAAGATTGCATAAAAACCCTAATTGGACAAGAATAAGCCTAGGGAGGCCGAAAATGACCTAAATGTTCATCCAATGACACAAATGAACTTATTGGAAGCACAAGATTGGTTAAAAACCCTAATTGGACAAGAATAAGCCTAGGGAGGACGAAAATGACCTAAATGTTCGTCCAATGACACAAACACACCTATTGGATGCACAAGATTGCATAAAAACCCTAATTGGACAAGAATAAGCCTAGGGAGGACGAAAATGACCTAAATGTTCATCCAATGACAAAAATGAATTTATTGGATGCACAAGATTGGTTAAAAACCCTAATTGGACAAGAATAAGCCTAGGGAGGACGAAAATGACCTAAATGTTCGTCCAATGACACAAACACACCTATTGGATGCACAAGATTGCATAAAAACCCTAATTGGACAAGAATAAGCCTAGGGAGGACGAAAATGGCCTAAATGTTCATCCAATGACACAAATGAACTTATTGGATGCACAAGATTGGTTAAAAACCCTAATTGGACAAGAATAAGCATAGGGAGGACGAAAATGACCTAAATGTTCATCCAATGACACAAATGAACTTATTGTATGCACAAGATTGGTTAAAAACCCTAATTGGACAAGAATAAGCATAGGGAGGACGAAAATGACCTAAATGTTCATCCAATGACACAAACACACATATTGGATGCATAAGAATATTTAAAATACTAATTGCACAAGAATAAGACTAGGGATGACGAAAATGACCTAAATGTTCATCCAATGATACAAATGAACTTATTGGATGCACAAGATTGGTTAAAAACCCTAATTGGACAAGAATAAGCCTAGGGAGGACGAAAATGACCTAAATGTTCGTCCAATGACACAAACACACCTATTGGATGCACAAGATTGCATAAAAACCCTAATTGGACAAGAATAAGACTAGGGAGGACGAAAATGACCTAAATGTTCCTCCAATGACACAAATGAACTTATTGGATGCACAAGGTTGGTTAAAAACCCTAATTGGACAAGAATAAGCTTAGGGAGGACGAAAATGTCCTAAATGTTCAACCAATTACACAAATGAACTTATTGGATGCACAAGGTTGGTTAAAAACACTAATTGGACAAGAATAATCCTAGGGAGGACGAAAATGACCTAAATGTTCGTCCAATGACACAAACACACCTATTGGATGCACAAGATTGCATAAAAACCCTAATTGGACAAAAATAAGACTAGGGAGGACGAAAATGACCTAAACGTTCCTCCAATGACACAAACACACCTATTGGATGCACAAGATTGGTTAAAAACCCTAATTGGACAAGAATAAGCCTAGGGAGGACGAAAATGACCTAAATGTTCATCCAATGACACAAATGAACAATTATTGGATACACAAGATTGGTTAAAAATCCTAACTGGAAAAGAATAAGCTTAGGGAGAACGAAAATGACCTAAATGTTCGTTTAATGACACAAACACACCTATTGGATGCACAAGATTGCATAAAAATCCTAATTGGACAAGAATAAGACTAGGGAGGACGAAAATGACCTAAATGTTCCTCTAATGACACAAACACACCTATTGGATGCACAAGATTGGTTAAAAACCCTAATTGGACAAGAATAAGCCTAGGGAGGACGAAAATGACCTAAATGTTCGTCCAATGACACAAACAAACCTATTGGATGCACAAGATTGCATAAAAACCCTAATTGGACAAAAATAAGACTAGGGTGGACGAAAATGACCTAAATGTTCATCCAATGACACAAATGAACTTATTGGATGCACAAGATTGGTTAAAAACCCTAATTGGACAAGAATAAGCATAGGGAGGACGAAAATGACCTAAATGTTCATCCAATGACACAAACACACATATTGGATGCACAAGATTGCTTAAAACCCTAATTGGACAAGAATAAGACTAGGGAGGACGAAAATAACCTAAATGTTCATCCAATGACACAAATTAACTTATTGGATGCACAAGATTGGTTAAAAACCCTAATTGAACAAGAATAATCCTAGGGAGGACGAAAATGACCTAAATGTTCATCCAATGACACAAATGAACTTATTGGATGCGCAAGGTTGGTTAATAACCCTAATTTGACAAGAATAAGCCTAGGGAGGGTGAAAAAGACCTAAATGTTCGTCCAATGACACAAACACACCTATTGGATGCACAAGATTGCATAAAAACCCTAATTGGACAAGAATAAGACTAGGGAAGACGAAAATGACCTAAATGTTCCTCCAATGACACAAACACACCTATTGGATGCACTAGATTGCATAAAAACCCTAATTGGACAAGTATAAGACTAGGGAGGACGAAAATGACCTAAATGTTCATCCAATGACACAAATGAACTTATTGGATGCACAAGATTGGTTAAAAACCCTAATTGGACAAGAATAAGCCTAGGGAGGACGAAAATGACCTAAATGTTCCTCCAATGTCACAAATGAACTTATTGGATGCACAAGATTGGCTAAAAACCCTAATTGGACAAGAATAAGCATAGGGAGGACGAAAATGACCTAAATGTTCATCCAATGACACAAATGAACTTATTGGATGCACAAGGTTGGTTAAAAACCCTAATTGGACAAGAATAACCCTAGGGACGACGAAAATGACCTAAATGTTCGTCCAATGACACAAACACACCTATTGGATGCACAAGATTGCATAAAAACCCTAATTGGACAATAATAAGACTAGGGAGGACGAAAATGACCTAAATGTTCCTCCAATGACACAAACACACCTATTGGATGCACAAGAATGGTTAAAAACCCTAATTGGACAAGAATAAGCATAGGGAGGATGAAAATGACCTAAATGTTCGTCCATTGACACAAACACACCTATTGGATGCACAAGATTGCATAAAAACCCTAATTGGACAAGAATAAGACTAGGGAAGACGAAAATGACCTAAATGTTCGTCCAATGACACAAACACACCTATTGGATGCACAAGATTGGTTAAAAACACTAATTGGACAAGAATAAGCCTAGGGACGACGAAAATGACCTAAATGTTCGTCCAATGACACAAACACACCTATTGGATGCACAAGATTGCTTAAAAACCCTAATTGGACAAGAATAAGACTAGGGAGGACGAAAATGACCTAAATGTTCCTCCAATGACACAAACACACCTATTGGATGCACAAGATAGCATAAAAACCCTAATTCAACAAGAATAAGACTAGGGAGGACGAAAATGACCTAAATGTTCCTCCAATGACACAAACACACCTATTGGATGCACAAGATTGCATAAAAACCCTAATTGGACAAGAATAAGACTAGGGAGGACGAAAATGACCTAAAGGTTCATCCAATGATACAAAAGAACTTATTGGATGCACAAGATTGGTTAAAAACCCTAATTGGACAAGAATAAGCATAGGGAGGACGAAAATGACCTAAACGTTCATCCAATGACACAAACCCACATATTGGATGCACAAGATTGCTTAAAACCCTAATTGGACAAGAATAAGACTAGGGAGGTCGAAAATGACCTAAATGTTCATCCAATGACACAAATGAACTTATTGGATGCACAAGATTGCATAAAAACCCTAATCGGACAAGAATAAGACTTGGGAGGACAAAAATGACCTAAATGTTCGTCCAATGACACAAACACACCTATTGGATGCACAAGATTGGTTAAAAACCCTAATTGGACAAGAATAAGCCTAGGGAGGACGAAAATGACCTAAATGTTCGTCCAATGACACAAACACACCTATTGGATGCACAAGATTGCATAAAAACCCTAATTAAACAAGAATAAGACTAGGGAGGACGAAAATGACCTAAATGTTCCTCCAATGACACAAACACACCTATTGGATGCACAAGATTGCATAAAAACCCTAATTCGACAAGAATAAGACTAGGGAGGACGAAAATGACCTAAATGCTCATCCAATGACACAAATGAACTTATTGGATGCACAAGATTGGTTAAAAACCCTAATTGGACAAGAATAAGCCTAGGGAGGACGAAAATGACCTAAATGTTCGTCCAATGACACAAACACACCTATTGGATGCACAAGATTGCATAAAAACCCTAATTAGACAAGAATAAGACTAGGGAGGACGAAAATGACCTAAATGTTCCTCCAATGTCACAAACACACCTATTGGATGCACAAGATTGCATAAAAACCCAAATTGGACAAGAATAAGACTAGGGAGGACGAAAATGACCTAAATGTTCATCCAATGACACAAATGAACTTATTGGATGCACAAGATTGGTTAAAAACCCTAATTGGACAAGAATAAGCATAGGGAGGACGAAGATGACCTAAATGTTCATCCAATTACACAAATGAACTTATTGGATGCACAAGGTTGGTTAAAAACCCTAATTGGACAAGAATAAGCCTAGGGAGGACGAAAATGACCTAAATGTTCGTCCAATGACACAAATGAACTTATTGGATGCACAAGGTTGGGTAAAAACCCTAATTGGACAAGAATAAGCCTAGGGAGGACGAAAATGACCTAAATGTTCGTCCAATGACACAAATGAACTTATTGGATGCACAAGATTGCCTAAAAACCCTAATTGGACAAGAATAAGCCTAGGGAGGACGAAAATGACCTAAATGTTCCTCCAATGACACAAACACACCTATTGGATGCGCAAGATTGGTTAAAAACCCTAATTGGACAAGAATAAGCATAGGAAAGACGAAAATGACCTAAATGTTCATCCAATGACACAAACACACCTATTGGACGCACAAGATTGCATAAAAACCCTAATTGGACAAGAATAAGACTTGGGAGTACGAAAATGACCTAAATGTTCCTCCAATGACACAAATGAACTTATTGGATGCACAAGATTGGTTAAAAACCCTAATTGGACAAGAATAAGCCTAGGGAGGACGAAAATGACCTAAATGTTCGTCCAATGAAACAAACACACCTATTGGATGCACAAGATTGGTTAAAAACCCTAATTGGACAAGAATAAGCCTAGGGAGGACGAAAAGGACCTAAATGTTCCTCCAATGTCACAAATGAACTTATTGGATGCACAAGATTGGCTAAAAACCCTAATTGGACAAGAATAAGCATATGGAGGACGAAAATGTCCTAAATGTTTATCCAATGACACAAATGAACTTATTGGATGCACAAGGTTGGTTAAAAACCCTAATTGGACAAGAATAAGCATAGGGAGGACGAAAATGACCTAAATGTTCCTCCAATGACACAAACACACCTATTGGATGCACAAGATTGGTTAAAAACCCTAATTGGACAAGAATAAGCCTAGGGAGGACGAAAATGACCTAAATGTTCGTCCAATGACACAAACACACCTATTGGATGCACAAGATTGCATTAAAACCCTAATTGGACAAAGATAAGACTAGGGAGGACGAAAATGACCTAAATGTTCCTCCAATGACACAAACACACCTATAGGATGCACAAGATTGCATAAAAACCCTAATTGGACAAGAATAAGACTTGGGAGGACGAAAATGACCTTAATGTTCATCCAATGACACAAATGAACTTCTTGGATGCACAAGATTGGTTAAAAACCCTAATTGGACAAGAATAAGCCTAGGGAGGACAAAAATTACCTAAATGTTCGACCAATGACACAAACACACCTATTGGATGCACAAGATTGCATAAAAACCCTAATTGGACAAGAATAAGACTAGGTAGGACGAAAATGACCTAAATGTTCCTCCAATGACACAAACACACCTATTGGATGCACAAGATTGCATAAAACCCTAATTCGACAAGAATAAGACTAGGGAGGACGAAAATGACCTAAATGTTCCTCCAATGACACAAACACACCTATTGGATGCACAAGATTGCATAAAAACGCTAATTGGACAAGAATAAGACTTGGGAGGACGAAAATGACCTAAATGTTCATCCAATGACACAAATGAACTTATTGGATGCACAAGATTGGTTAAAAACCCTAATTGGACAAGAATAAGCCTAGGGAGGACGAAAATGACCTAAATGTTCGTCCAATGACACAAACACACCTATTGGATGCACAAGATTGCATAAAAACCCTAATTGGACAAGAATAAGACTAGGGAGGACGAAAATGACCTTAATGTTCCTCCAATGACACAAACACACCTATTGGATGCACAAGATTGCATAAAAACCCTAATTGGACAAGAATAAGACTAGGGAGGACGAAAATGACCTAAATGATCATCCAATGACACAAATGAACTTATTGGATGCACAAGATTGGTTAAAAACCCTAATTGGACAAGAATAAGCATAGGGATGACGAAAATGACCAAAATGTTCATCCAATTACACACACGAACTTATTGGATGCACAAGGTTGGTTAAAAACCCTAATTGGTTCTAATTGGACAAGAATAAGACTAAGGAGGACGAAAATGACCTAAATGTTTATCCAATGACACAAACACACCTATTGGATGCACAAGATTGGTTAAAAACCCTAATTGGACAAGAATAAGCCTAGGGAGGACGAAAAGGACCTAAATGTTCTTCCAATGTCACAAATGAACTTATTGGATGCACAAGATTGGCTAAAAACCCTAATTGGACAAGAATAAGCATAGGGAGGACGAAAATGACCTAAATGTTCATCCAATGACACAAATGAACTTATTGGATGCACAAGGTTGGTTAAAAACCCTAATTTGACAAGAATAACCCTAGGGACGACGAAAATGACATAAATGTTCGTCCAATGACACAAACACACCTATTGGATGCACAAGATTGCATAAAAACCCTAATTGGACAATAATAAGACTAGGGAGGACGAAAATGACCTAAATGTTCCTCCAATGACACAAACACACCTATTGGATGCACAAGATTGGTTAAAAACCATAATTGGACAAGAATAAGCATAGGGAGGACGAAAATGACCTAAATGTTCGTCCAATGACACAAACACACCTATTGGATGCACAAGATTGCATAAAAACCCTAATTGGACAAGAATAAGACTAAGGACGACGAAAATGACCTAAATGTTCGTCTAATGACACAAACACACCTATTGGATGCACAAGATTGGTTAAAAACACTAATTGGACAAGAATAAGCCTAGGGACGACGAAAATGACCTAAATGTTCGTCCAATGACACAAACACACCTATTGGATGCACAAGTTTGCATAAAAACCCTAATTGGACAAGAATAAGACTAGGGAGGACGAAAATGACCTAAATGATCCTTCAATGACACAAACACACCTATTGGATGCACAAGATTGGTTAAAAACCCTAATTGGACAAGAATAAGCCTAGCGAAGACGAAAATGACCTAAATGTTCATCCAATCACACAAACACACCTATTGGATGCACAAGATTGCATAAAAACCCTAATTGGACAAGAATAAGACTAGGGAGGACGAAAATGACCTAAATGTTCCTCCAATGACACAAATGAACTTATTGGATGCACAAGGTTGGTTAAAAACCCTAATTGGACAAGAATAAGCTTAGGGAGGACGAAAATGTCCTAAATGTTCAACCAATTACACAAATGAACTTATTGGATGCACAAGGTTGGTTAAAAACACTAATTGGACAAGAATAAGCCTAGGGAGGACGAAAATGACCTAAATGTTCGTCCAATGACACAAACACACCTATTGGATGCACAAGATTGCATAAAAACCCTAATTGGACAAAAATAAGACTAGGGAGGACGAAAATGACCTAAACGTTCCTCCAATGACACAAACACACCTATTGGATGCACAAGATTGGTTAAAAACCATAATTGGACAAGAATAAGCCTAGGGAGGACGAAAATGACCTAAATGTTCATCCAATGACACAAATGAACAATTATTGGATACACAAGATTGGTTAAAAATCCTAACTGGACAAGAATAAGCTTAGGGAGAACGAAAATGACCTAAATGTTCGTTTAATGACACAAACACACCTATTGGATGCACAAGATTGCATAAAAATCCTAATTGGACAAGAATAAGACTAGGGAGGACGAAAATGACCTAAATGTTCCTCTAATGACACAAACACACCTATTGGATGCACAAGATTGGTTAAAAACCCTAATTGGACAAGAATAAGCCTAGGGAGGACGAAAATGACCTAAATGTTCGTCCAATGACACAAACAAACCTATTGGATGCACAAGATTGCATAAAAACCCTAATTGGACAAAAATAAGACTAGGGAGGACGAAAATGACCTAAATGTTCATCCAATGACACAAATGAACTTATTGGATGCACAAGATTGGTTAAAAACCCTAATTGGACAAGAATAAGCCTAGGGAGGACGAAAATGACCTAAATGTTCGTGCAATGACACAAATGAACTTATTGGATGCACAAGAATGGTTAAAAACCCTAATTGGACAAGAATAAGCCTAGGGAGAACGAAAATGACCTAAATGTTCGTCCAATGACACATACACACCTATTGGATGCACAAGATTGCATAAAAACCCTAATTGGACAAGAATAAGACTAGGGAGGACGAAAATGACCTAAATGTTCCTCCAATGACACAAATGAACTTATTGGATGCACAAGGTTGGTTAAAAACCCTAATTGGACAAGAATAAGCCTAGGGAGGACGAAAATGACCTGAATGTTCAACCAATGACACAAACACACATATTGGATGCACAAGATTGCTTAAAACCCTAATTGGACAAGAATAAGACTAGGGAGGACGAAAATGACCTAAATGTTCATCAAATGACACAAATGAACTTATTGGATGCGCAAGATTGGTTAAAAACCCTAATTGGACAAGAATAAGCCTAGGGAGGACGAAAATGACCTAAATGTTCGTCCAATGACACAAACACACCTATTAGATGCACAAGATTGCATAAAAACCCTAATTGGACAAGAATAAGACTAGGGAGGACGAAAATGACCTAAATGTTCCTCCAATGACACAAATGAACTTATTGGATGCACAAGGTTGGTTAAAAACCCTAATTGGACAAGAATAAGCCTAGGGTGGACGAAAATGACCTAAATGTTCAACCAATGACACAAACACACATATTGAATGCACAAGATTGCTTAAAACCCTAATTGGACAAGAATAAGACTAGGGAGGACGAAAATGACCTAAATGTTCATCAAATGACACAAATGAACTTATTGGATGCGCAAGATTGGTTAAAAACCCTAATTGGAACAGAATAAGCCTAGGGAGGACGAAAATGACCTAAATGTTCGTCCAATGATACAAACACACCTATTGGATGCACAAGATTGCATAAAAACCCTAATTGGACAAGAATAAGACTAGGGAGGACGAAAATGACCTAAATGTTCCTCCAATGACACAAATGAACTTATTGGATGCACAAGGTTGGTTAAAAACCCTAATTGGACAAGAATAAGCCTAGGGAGGACGAAAATGACCTAAATGTTCGTCCAATGACACAAAGGAACTTATTGGATGCACAAGGTTGGTTAAAAACCCTAATTGGACAAGAATCAGCCTTGGGACGATGAAAATGACCTAAATGTTTGTCTAATGACACAAACACACCTATTGGATGCACAAGATTGCATAAAAACCCTAATTGGACAAGAATGAGACTAGGGAGGACGAAAATGACCTAAATGTTCCTCCAATGACACAAATGAACTTATTGGATGCACAAGGTTGGTTAATAACCCTAATTGGACAAGAATAAGCCTAGGGAGTACGAAAATGACCTAAATGTTCAACCAATGACACAAATGAACTTATTGGATGCACAAGATTACATAAAAACCCTAATTGGACAAGAATAAGACTAAGGAGGACGAAAATGACCTAAATGTTTATCCAATGACACAAACACACCTATTGGATGCACAAGATTGCATAAAAACCCTAATTGGACAAGAATAAGACTAGGGAGGACGAAAATGACCTAAAGGTTCCTCCAATGACACAAACACACCTATTGGATGTACAAGATTGCATAAAAACCCTAATTGTCAAGAATAAGACTAGGGAGGATGAAAATGACCTAAATGTTCCTCCAATGACACAAATGAACTTATTGGATGCACAAGGTTGGTTAATAACCCTAATTGGACAAGAATAAGCCTAGGGAGTACGAAAATGACCTAAATGTTCAACCAATGACACAAATGAACTTATTGGATGCACAAGATTACATAAAAACCCTAATTGGACAAGAATAAGACTAAGGAGGACGAAAATTACCTAAATGTTTATCCAATGACACAAACACACCTATTGGATGCACATGATTGGTTAAAAACCCTAATTGGACAAGAATAAGCATAGGGAGGAAAAAAATGACCTAAATGTTCCTCCAATGACACAAATGAAGTTATTGGATGCACAAGATTGGTTAAAAACCCTAATTGGACAAGAATAAGCCTAGGGAGGACGAAAATGACCTAAATGTTCATCCAATGACACAAATGAACTTATTGGATGCACAAGGTTGGTTAAAAACCCAAATTGGACAAGAATAAGCCTAGGGAGGACGAAAATGACCTAAATGTTCAACCAATGACACAAATGAACTTATTGGATGCACAAGGTTGGTTAAAAACCCTAATTGGACAAGAATAAGACTAGGGAGGACGAAAATGACCTAAATGTTCATCCAATGACACAAATGAACTTATTGGATGCACAAGATTGGTTAAAAACCCTAATTGGACATGAATAAGCCTAGGGAAGACGAAAATGACCTAAATGTTCGTCCAATGACACAAACAAACCTATTGGATGCATAAGATTGCATATAAACCCTAATTGGACAAGAATAAGACTAGGGAGGACGAAAATGACCTAAATGTTCCTCCAATGATAGAAACACACCTATTGGATACCCAACATTGCATAAAAACCCTAATTGGACAAGAATAAGACTAGGGAGGACGAAAATGACCTAAATGTTCATCCAATGACACAAATGAACTTATTGCATGCACAAGATTGGTTAAAAACCCTAATTGGACAAGAATAAGCATAGGGAGGACGAAAATGACCTAAATGTTCATCCAATGACACAAATGAACTTATTGGATGCACAAGATTGATTAAAAACCCTAATTGGACAAGAATAAGCCTAGGTAGGAAAAAAATGACCTAAATGTTCATCTAATGACACAAATGAACTTATTGGATGCACAAGATTGGTTAAAAACCCTAATTGGACAAGAATAAGCCTAGGTATGACGAAAATTACCTAAATGTTCGTCCAATGACACAAACACTCCTATTGGATGCACAAGATTGCATAAAAACCCTAATTGGACAAGAAAAAGACTAGGGAGGACGTAAATGACCAAAATGTTCCACCAATGACACAAATGAACTTAATGGATGCACAAGGTTGGTTAAAAACCCTAATTGGACAAGAATAAGCCTAGGGAGGACGAAAATGACCTAAATGTTCATCCAATGACACAAATGAACTTATTGGATGCACAAGATTGGTTAAAAACCCTAATTGGAAAAGAATAAGCCTATGGAGGACGAAAATGACCTAAATGTTCAACCAATGACACAAATGAACTTATTGGATGCACAAGGTTGATTAAAAACCCTAATTGCACAAGAATAAGCCTAGGGTGGACGAAAATGACCTAAATGTTCGTCCAATGACACAAACACACCTATTGGATGCACAAGATTGCATAAAAACCCTAATTGGACAAGAATAAGACTAGGGAGGACGAAAATGACCTAAATGTTCCTCCAATGACACAAATGAACTTATTGGATGCACAAGGTTGGTTAAAAACCCTAATTGGACAAGAATAAGCCTAGGGAGGACGAAAATGACCTAAATGTTCAACAAATGACACAAATGAACTTATTGGATGAACAAGGTTGGTTAAAAACCATAATTGCACAAGAATAAGCCTAGAGAGGACCAAAATAACCTAAATGTTCGTCCAATGACACAAACACACCTATTGGATGCACAAGATTGAATAAAATCCCTAATTGGACAAGAATAAGAGTAGGGAGGACGAAAATGACCTAAATGTTCCTCCAATGACACAAACACACCTATTGGATGCACAAGATTGCATAAAAACCCTAATTGGACAAGAATAAGACTAGGGAGGACGAAAATGACCTAAATGTTCCTCCAATGACACAAACACACCTATTGGATGCACAAGATTGCATAAAAACCCTAGTTCTACAAGAATAAGACTAGGGAGGACGAAAATGACCTAAATGTTCCTCCAATGACACAAACACACCTATTGGATGCACAAGATTGCATAAAAACCCTAATTGGACAAGAATAAGACTAGGGAGGACGAAAATGACATAAATGTTCGTCCAATGACACAAACACACCTATTGGATGCACAAGATTGCATAAAAACCCTAATTGGACAAGAATAAGACTAGGGAGGACGAAAATGACCTAAATGTTCCTCCAATGACACAAACACACCTATTGGATGCACAAGACTGCATAAAAACCCTAATTTGACAAGAATAAGACTAGGGAGGACGAAAACGACTTAAATGTTCCTCCAATGACACAAACACACCTATTTGATGCACAAGATTGCATAAAAACCCTAATTGGACAAGAATAAGACTAGGGAGGACGTAAATGACCTAAATGTTCCACCAATGACACAAATGAACTTATTGGATGCACAAGGTTGGTTAAAAACCCTAATTGGACAAGAATAAGACTAGGGAGGACGAAAATGACCTAAATGTTCATCCAATGACACAAATGAACTTATTGGATGCACAAGATTGGTTTAAAAACCCTAATTGGACAAGAATAAGCCTAGGGAGGACGTAAATGACCTAAATGTTCATCCAATGACACAAATGAACTTATTGGATGCACAAGATTGGTTAAAAACCCTAATTGGACAAGAATAAGCATAGGGAGGACGAAAATGACCTAAATGTTCATCCAATGACACAAACACACATATTGGATGCACAAGATTGCTTAAAACCCTAATTGGACAAGAATAAGACTAGGGAGGACGAAAATAACCTAAATGTTCATCCAATGACACAAATTAACTTATTGGATGCACAAGATTGGTTAAAAACCCTAATTGAACAAGAATAATCCTAGGGAGGACGAAAATGACCTAAATGTTCATCCAATGACACAAATGAACTTATTGGATGCGCAAGGTTGGTTAAAAACCCTAATTTGACAAGAATAAGCCTAGGGAGGGTGAAAAAGACCTAAATGTTCGTCCAATGACACAAACACACCTATTGGATGCACAAGATTGCATAAAAACCCTAATTGGACAAGAATAAGACTAGGGAAGACGAAAATGACCTAAATGTTCCTCCAATGACACAAACACACCTATTGGATGCACTAGATTGCATAAAAACCCTAATTGGACAAGTATAAGACTAGGGAGGACGAAAATGACCTAAATGTTCATCCAATGACACAAATGAACTTATTGGATGCACAAGATTGGTTAAAAACCCTAATTGGACAAGAATAAGCCTAGGGAGGACGAAAATGACCTAAATGTTCCTCCAATGTCACAAATGAACTTATTAGATGCACAAGATTGGCTAAAAACCCTAATTGGACAAGAATAAGCCTAGGGAGGGGAAAATGACCTAAATGTTCATCCAATGACACAAATGAACTTATTGGATGCACAAGGTTGGTTAAAAACCCTAATTGGACAAGAATAAGACTAGGGAGGACGAAAATGACCTAAATGTTCATCCAATGACACAAATGAACTTATTGGATGCACAAGATTGGTTAAAAACCCTATTTGGACAAGAATAAGCCTAGGGAGGAAGAAAATGACCTAAATGTTCGTCCAATGACACAAACACACCTATTGGATGCACAAGATTGCTTAAAACCCTAATTGGACAAGAATAAGACTAGGGAGGACGAAAATGACCTAAATGTTCATCGAATGACACAAATGAACTTATTGGATGCACAAGATTGGTTAAAAACCCTAATTGGACAAGAATAAGCCTTGGGAGGACGAAAATGACCTAAATGTTCATCCAATGACACAAATGAACTTATTGGATGCACAAGGTTGGTTAAAAACCCTAATTGGACAAGAATAAGACTAGGGAGGACGAAAATGACCTAAATGTTCATCCAATGACACAAATGAACTTATTGGATGCACAAGATATGTTAAAAACCCTAATTGGACAAGAATAAGCCTAGGAAGGACGAAAATGACCTAAATGTTCATCCAATGACACAAATGAACTTATTGGATGCACAAGATTGGTTAAAAACCCTAATTGGACAAGAATAAGCCTAGGGAGGACGAAAATGACCTAAATGTTCCTCCAATGTCACAAATGAACTTATTAGATGCACAAGATTGGCTAAAAATCCTAATTGGACAAGAATAAGCCTAGGGAGGACGAAAATGACCTAAATGTTCATCCAATGACACAAATGAACTTATTGGATGCAAAAGGTTGGTTAAAAACCCTAATTGGACAAGAATAAGCCTAGGGACGACGAAAATGACCTAAATATTCGTCCAATGAAACAAACACACCTATTGGATGCACAAGATTGCATAAAAACCCTAATTGGACAAGAATAAGACTAGGGAGGACGAAAATGACTTAAATGATCATCCAATGACACAAATGCACTTATTGGATGCACAAGATTGGTTAAAAACCCTAATTGGACAAGAATAAGCATAGGGATGACGAAAATGACCTAAATGTTCATCCAATTACACAAATGAACTTATTGGATGCACAAGGTTGGTTAAAAACCTTAATTGGACAAGAATAAGCTTAGGGAGGACGAAAATGACCTAAATGTTCGTCCAATGACACAACCACACCTATTGGATGCACAAGATTGCATAAAAACCCTAATTGCACAAGAATAAGCCTAGGGAGGACGAAAATGACCTAAATGTTCCTCCAATGACACAAATGAACTTATTGGATGCACAAGGTTGGTTAAAAACCCTAATTGGACAAGAATAAGCCTAGGGAGGACGAAAATGACCTAAATGTTCAACCAATGACACAAATGAACTTATTGGATGCACGAGGTTGGTTAAAAACCCTAATTGGACAAGAATAAGCCTAGGGAGGACGAAAATGACCTAAATGTTCGTCCAATGACACAAACACACCTATTGAATGCACAAGATTACATAAAAACCCTAATGTGACAAGAATAAGACTAAGGAGGACGAAAATGACCTAAATGTTTATTCAATGACACAAACACACCTATTGGATGCACAAGATTGGTTAAAAACCCTAATTGGACAAGAATAAGCATAGGGAGGACGAAAATGACCTAAATGTTCATCCAATGACTAAAATGAACTTATTGGATGCACAAGGTTGGTTAAAAACCCTAATTGGACAAGAATAATCCTAGGGACGACGAAAATGACCTAAATGTTCGTCCAATGACACAAACACACCTATTGGATGCACAAGATTGCATAAAAACCCTAATTGGACAATAATAAGACTAGGGAGGACGAAAATGACCTAAATGTTCCTCCAATGACACAAACACACCTATTGGATGCACAAGATTGGTTAAAAACCCTAATTGGACAAGAATAAGCATAGGTAGGACGAAAATGACCTAAATGTTCGACCAATGACACAAACACACCTATTGGATGCACAAGATTGCATAAAAACCCTAATTGGACAAGAATAAGACTAGGGACGACAAAAATGACCTAAATGTTCGTCCAATGACACAAACACACCTATTGGATGCACAAGATTGGTTAAAAACACTAATTGGACAAGAATAAGCCTAGGGACGACGAAAATGACCTAAATGTTCGTCCAATGACACAAACACACCTATTGGATGCTCAACTTTGCATAAAAACCCTAATTGGACAAGAATAAGACTAGGTAGGACGAAAATGACCTAAATGATCCTCAAATGACACAAACACACCTATTGGATGCACAAGATTGGTTAAAAACCCTAATTGGACAAAAATAAGCCTAGGGAAGACGAAAATGAACTAAATGTTCATCCAATGACACAAACACACCTATTGGATGCACAAGATTGCATAAAAACCCTAATTGGACAAGAATAAGACTAGGGAGGTCGAAAATGACCTAAATGTTCCTCCAATGAAACAAATGAACTTATTGGATGCACAAGGTTGGTTAAAAACCCTAATTGGACAAGAATAAGCTTAGGGAGGACGAAAATGTCCTAAATGTTCAACCAATTACACAAATGAACTTATTGGATGCACAAGGTTGGTTAAAAACACTAATTGGACAAGAATAAGCCTATGGAGGACGAAAATGACCTAAATGCTCCTCCAATAACACAAACACACCTATTGGATGCACAAGATAGGTTAAAAACCCTAATTGGACCAGCATAAGCCTGGGGAGGACGAAAACGACCTAAATGTTCGTCTAATGACACAAACACACCTATTGGATGCACAAGATTGCATAAAAACCCTAATTGGACAAGAATAAGACTAGGGAGGACGAAAATGACCTAAATGTTCATCCAATGACACAAATGAACTTATTGGATGCACAAGGTTGGTTAAAAACCCTAATTGGACAAGAATAAGCCTAGGGAGGACGAAAATGACCTAAATGTTCGTCCAATGACACAAAGGAACTTATTGGATGCACAAGGTTGGTTAAAAACCCTAATTGGACAAGAATCAGCCTTGGGACGATGAAAATGACCTAAATGTTTGTCTAATGACACAAACACACCTATTGGATGCACAAGATTGCAATAAAACCCTAATTGGACAAGAATAAGACTAGGGAGGACGAAAATGACCTAAATGTTCCTCCAATGACACAAATGAACTTATTGGATGCACAAGGTTGGTTAATAACCCTAATTGGACAAGAATAAGCCAAGGGAGTACGAAAATGACCTAAATGTTCAACCAATGACACAAATGAACTTATTGGATGCACAAGATTACATAAAAACCCTAATTGGACAAGAATAAGACTAAGGAGGACGAAAATGACCTAAATGTTTATCCAATGACACAAACACACCTATTGGATGCACAAGATTGCATAAAAACCCTAATTGGACAAGAATAAGACTAGGGAGGATGAAAATGACCTAAATGTTTGTCCAATGACACAAACACACCTATTGGATGCACAAGATTGCATAAAAACCCTAATTGGACAAGAATAAGACTAGGGAGGACGAAAATGACCTAAATGTTCCTCCAATGACACAAACAAACCTATTGGATGCACAAGATTGTATAAAAACCCTAATTCGACAAGAATAAGACTAGAGAGGACGAAAATGTCCTAAATGTTCCTCCAATGACACAAACACACCTATTGGATGCACAAGATTGCATAAAAACCCTAATTGGACAAGAATAAGACTAGGGAGGACGTAAATGACCTAAATGTTCCACCAATGACACAAATGAACTTCTTGGATACACAAGGTTGGTTAAAAACCCAAATTGGACAAGAATAAGCCTAGGGAGGACGAAAATGACCTAAATGTTCGTCCAATGACACAAACACACCTATTGGATGCACAAGATTGCATAAAAACCCTAATTGGACAAGAATAAGACTAGGGAGGACGAAAATGACCTAAATGTTCATCCAATGACAAAAATGAACTTATTGGTTGCACAAGATTGGTTAAAAACCCTAATTGGACAAGAATAAGCATAGGGAGGACGAAAATGACCTAAATGTTCGTCCAATGACACAAACCCACATATTGGATGCACAAGATTGCTTAAAACCCTAATTGGACAAGAATAAGACTAGGGAGGACGAAAATGACCTAAATGTTCATCCAATGACACAAATGAACTTATTGGATGCAAAAGATTGGTTAAAAACCCTAATCGGACAAGAATAAGCCTAGGGAGGACGAAAATGACCTAAATGTTCGTCCAATGACACAAACACACCTATTGGATGCACAAGATTGCATAAAAACCCTAATTGGACAAGAATAAGACTAGGGAGGACGAAAATGACCTAAATGTTCATCCAATGACACAAATGAACTTATTGGATGCACAAGGTTGTTTAAAAACCCTAATTGGACAAGAATAAGCCTAGGGAGGACGAAAATGACCTAAATGTTCGTCCAATGACACAAACACACCTATTGGATGCACAAGATTGCATAAAAACCCTAATTGGACAAGAATAAGCCTATGGAGGACGAAAATGACCTAAATGTTCGTCCAATGACACAAACACACCTATTGGATGCACAAGATTGCATAAAAACCCCCAATTGGACAAGAATAAGCCTAGGGAGGACGAAAATGACCTAAATGTTCATCCAATGACACAAATGAACTTATTGGATGCACAAGATTGGTTAAAAACCCTAATTGGACAAGAATAAGCCTAGGGAGGACGAAAATGACCTAAATGTTCATCCAATGACACAAATGAACTTATTGGATGCACAAGATTGGTTAAAAACCCTAATTGGACAAGAATAAGCCTGGGGTGGACGAAAATGACCTAAATGTTTATCCAATGACACAAATGAACTTATTGGATGCACAAGATTGGTTAAAAACCCTAATTGGACAAGAATAAGCCTAGGGAGGACGAAAATGACCTAAATGTTCAACCAATGACACAAACACACCTATTGGATGCACAAGATTGGTTAAAAACCCTAATTGGACAAGAATAAGCATAGGGAGGAAAAAAATGACCTAAATGTTCCTCCAATGACACAAATGAACTTATTGGATGCACAAGATTGGTTAAAAACCCTAATTGGACAAGAATAAGCCTAGGGAGGACGAAAATGACCTAAATGTTCATCCAATGACACAAATCAACTTATTGGATTCACATGATTGGTTAAAAACCCTAATTGGACAAGAATAAGCCTAGGGAGGACGAAAATGACATAAATGTTCGTCTAATGACACAAATAAACTTTTTGGATGCACAAGATTGGTTAAAAAGCCTAATTGGACAAGAATAAGCCTAGGGAGGACGAAAATGACCTAAATGTTCGTCCAATGACACAAACACACCTATTGAATGCACAAGATTACATAAAAACCCTAATTGGACAAGAATAAGACTAGGGAGGACGAAAATGACCTAAATGTTTATCCAATGACACAAACACACCTATTGGATGCACAAGATTTGTTAAAAAACCTAATTGGACAAGAATAAGACTAGGTACGACAAAAATGACCTAAATGTTCGTCCAATGACACAAACACACCTATTGGATGCACAAGATTGGTTAAAAACACTAATTGGACAAGAATAAGCCTAGGGACGACGAAAATGACCTAAATGTTCGTCCAATGACACAAACACACCTATTGGATGCTCAACTTTGCATAAAAACCCTAATTGGACAAGAATAAGACTAGGTAGGACGAAAATGACCTAAATGATCCTCAAATGACACAAACACACCTATTGGATGCACAAGATTGGTTAAAAACCCTAATTGGACAAAAATATGCCTAGGGAAGACGAAAATGAACTAAATGTTCATCCAATGACACAAACACACCTATTGGATGCACAAGATTGCATAAAAACCCTAATTGGACAAGAATAAGACTAGGGAGGTCGAAAATGACCTAAATGTTCCTCCAATGAAACAAATGAACTTATTGGATGCACAAGGTTGGTTAAAAACCCTAATTGGACAAGAATAAGCTTAGGGAGGACGAAAATGTCCTAAATGTTCAACCAATTACACAAATGAACTTATTGGATGCACAAGGTTGGTTAAAAACACTAATTGGACAAGAATAAGCCTATGGAGGACGAAAATGACCTAAATGCTCCTCCAATAACACAAACACACCTATTGGATGCACAAGATAGGTTAAAAACCCTAATTGGACCAGCATAAGCCTAGGGAGGACGAAAACGACCTAAATGTTCGTCTAATGACACAAACACACCTATTGGATGCACAAGATTGCATAAAAACCCTAATTTGACAAGAATAAGACTAGGGAGGACGAAAATGACCTAAATGTTCATCCAATGACACAAATGAACTTATTGGATGCACAAGGTTGGTTAAAAACCCTAATTGGACAAGAATAAGCCTAGGGAGGACGAAAATGACCTAAATGTTCGTCCAATGACACAAAGGAACTTATTGGATGCACAAGGTTGGTTAAAAACCCTAATTGGACAAGAATCAGCCTTGGGACGATGAAAATGACCTAAATGTTTGTCTAATGACACAAACACACCTATTGGATGCACAAGATTGCATAAAAACCCTAATTGGACAAGAATAAGACTAGGGAGGACGAAAATGACCTAAATGTTCCTCCAATGACACAAATGAACTTATTGGATGCACAAGGTTGGTTAATAACCCTAATTGGACAAGAATAAGCCTAGGGAGTAGGAAAATGACCTAAATGTTCAACCAATGACACAAATGAACTTATTGGATGCACAAGATTACATAAAAACCCTAATTGGACAAGAATAAGACTAAGGAGCACGAAAATGACCTAAATGTTTATCCAATGACACAAACACACCTATTGGATGCACAAGATTGCATAAAAACCCTAATTGGACAAGAATAAGACTAGGGAGGACGAAAATGACCTAAATGTTCCTCCAATGACACAAATGAACTTATTGGATGCACAAGGTTGGTTAATAACCCTAATTGGAAAAGAATAAGCCTAGGGAGTACGAAAATGACCTAAATGTTCAACCAATGACACAAACACACCTATTGGATGCACAAGATTGGTTAAAAACCCTAATTGGACAAGAATAAGCATAGGGAGGAAAAAAATGACCTAAATGTTCCTCCAATGACACAAATGAACTTATTGGATGCACAAGATTGGTTAAAAACCCTAATTGGACAAGAATAAGCCTAGGGAGGACGAAAATGACCTAAATGTTCATCCAATGACACAAATCAACTTATTGGATTCACATGATTGGTTAAAAACCCTAATTGGACAAGAATAAGCCTAGGGAGGACGAAAATGACATAAATGTTCGTCTAATGACACAAATAAACTTATTGGATGCACAAGATTGGTTAAAAAGCCTAATTGGACAAGAATAAGCCTAGGGAGGACGAAAATGACCTAAATGTTCGTCCAATGACACAAACACACCTATTGAATGCACAAGATTACATAAAAACCCTAATTGGACAAGAATAAGACTAGGGAGGACGAAAATGACCTAAATGTTTATCCAATGACACAAACACACCTATTGGATGCACAAGATTTGTTAAAAACCATAATTGGACAAGAATAAGACTAGGGACGACAAAAATGACCTAAATGTTCGTCCAATGACACAAACACACCTATTGGATGCACAAGATTGGTTAAAAACACTAATTGGACAAGAATAAGCCTAGGGACGACGAAAATGACCTAAATGTTCGTCCAATGACACAAACACACCTATTGGATGCTCAACTTTGCATAAAAACCCTAATTGGACAAGAATAAGACTAGGTAGGACGCAAATGACCTAAATGATCCTCAAATGACACAAACACACCTATTGGATGCACAAGATTGGTTAAAAACCCTAATTGGACAAAAATAAGCCTAGGGAAGACGAAAATGAACTAAATGTTCATCCAATGACACAAACACACCTATTGGATGCACAAGATTGCATAAAAACCCTAATTGGACAAGAATAAGAATAGGGAGGTCGAAAATGACCTAAATGTTCCTCCAATGAAACAAATGAACTTATTGGATGCACAAGGTTGGTTAAAAACCCTAATTGGACAAGAATAAGCTTAGGGAGGACGAAAATGTCCTAAATGTTCAACCAATTACACAAATAAACTTATTGGATGCACAAGGTTGGTTAAAAACACTAATTGGACAAGAATAAGCCTATGGAGGACGAAAATGACCTAAATGCTCCTCCAATAACACAAACACACCTATTGGATGCACAAGATAGGTTAAAAACCCTAATTGGACCAGCATAAGCCTAGGGAGGACGAAAACGACCTAAATGTTCGTCTAATGACACAAACACACCTATTGGATGCACAAGATAGGTTAAAAACCCTAATTGGACCAGCATAAGCCTAGGGAGGACGAAAACGACCTAAATGTTCGTCTAATGACACAAACACACCTATTGGATGCACAAGATTGCATAAAAACCCTAATTTGACAAGAATAAGACTAGGGAGGACGAAAATGACCTAAATGTTCATCCAATGACACAAATGAACTTATTGGATGCACAAGGTTGGTTAAAAACCCTAATTGGACAAGAATAAGCCTAGGGAGGACGAAAATGACCTAAATGTTCGTCCAATGACACAAAGGAACTTATTGGATGCACAAGGTTGGTTAAAAACCCTAATTGGACAAGAATCAGCCTTGGGACGATGAAAATGACCTAAATGTTTGTCTAATGACACAAACACACCTATTGGATGCACAAGATTGCAATAAAACCCTAATTGGACAAGAATAAGACTAGGGAGGACGAAAATGACCTAAATGTTCCTCCAATGACACAAATGAACTTATTGGATGCACAAGGTTGGTTAATAACCCTAATTGGACAAGAATAAGCCAAGGGAGTACGAAAATGACCTAAATGTTCAACCAATGACACAAATGAACTTATTGGATGCACAAGATTACATAAAAACCCTAATTGGACAAGAATAAGACTAAGGAGGACGAAAATGACCTAAATGTTTATCCAATGACACAAACACACCTATTGGATGCACAAGATTGCATAAAAACCCTAATTGGACAAGAATAAGACTAGGGAGGATGAAAATGACCTAAATGTTTGTCCAATGACACAAACACACCTATTGGATGCACAAGATTGCATAAAAACCCTAATTGGACAAGAATAAGACTAGGGAGGACGAAAATGACCTAAATGTTCCTCCAATGACACAAACACACCTATTGGATGCACAAGATTGCATAAAAACCCTAATTGGACAAGAATAAGCCTAGGGACGACGAAAATTACCTAAATGTTCGTCCAATGACACAAACACACCTATTGGATGCACAAGATTGCATAAAAACCCTAATTGGACAAGAATAAGACTAGGGAGGACGAAAATGACCTAAATGTTCCTCCAATGACACAAACACACCTATTGGATGCACAAGATTGGTTAAAAACCCAAATTGGACAACAATAAGCCTAGGGAGGACGAAAATGACCTAAATGTTCGTCCAATGACACAAACAAACCTATTGGATGCACAAGATTGCATAAAAACCCTAATTGGACAAAAATAAGACTAGGGAGGACGAAAATGACCTAAATGTTCATCCAATGACACAAATGAACTTATTGGATGCACAAGATTGGTTAAAAACCCTAATTGGACAAGAATAAGCCTAGGGAGGACGAAAATGACCTAAATGTTCATCCTATGACACAAATGAACTTATTGGATGCACAAGATTGGTTAAAAACCCAAATTGGACAAGAATAAGCCTAGGGAGGGCGAAAATGACCTAAATGTTCGTCCAATGACAGAAACACACCTATTGGATGCACAAGATTGCATAAAAACCCTAATTGGACAAGAATAAGACTAGGGAGGACGAAAATGACCTAAATGTTCATCCAATGACACAAACACACATATTGGATGCACAAGATTGCATAAAAACCCTAATTGGACAAGAATAAGACCAGGGAGGACGAAAATTACCTAAATGTTCCTCCAATGACACAAACACACCTATTGGATGCACAAGATTGCATAAAAACCCTAATTGGACAAGAATAAGACTAGGGAGGACGAAAATGACCTAAATGTTCATCCAATGACACAAATGAACTTATTTAATGCACAAGATTGTTTAAAAACCCTAATCGGACAAGAATAAGCCTAGGGAGGATGAAAATGACCTAAATGTTCTTCCAATGACACAAACACACCTATTGGATGCACAAGATTGCATAAAAACCCTAATTGGACAAGAATAAGACTAGGGAGGACGAAAATGACCTAAATGTTCCTCCAATGACACGAACACACCTATTGGATGCACAAGATTGCATAAAAACCCTAATTGGACAAGAATAAGACTAGGGAGGACGAAAATGACCTAAATGTTCCTCCAATGACACAAACACACCTATTGGATGCACAAGATTGCATAAAAACCCTAATTGGACAAGAATAAGACTAGGGAGGACGAAAATGACCTAAATGTTCATCCAATGACACAAATGAACTTATTGGATGCACAAGATTGGTTAAAAACCCTAATTGGACAAGAATAAGCATAGGGAGGACGAAAATGACCTAAACGTTCATCCAATGACACAAACCCACATATTGGATGCACAAGATTGCTTAAAACCCTAATTGGACAAGAATAAGACTAGGGAGGATGAAAATCACCTAAATGTTCATCCAATGACACAAATGAACTTATTGAATGCACAAGATTGGTTAAAAACCCTAATTGGACAAGAATATGCCTAGGGAGGTCGAAAATGACCTAAGTGTTCTTCCAATGACACAAACATACATATTGGATGCACAAGATTGCATAAAAACCCTAATTGGACAAGAATAAGACTAGGGAGGACGAAAATGACCTAAATGTTCCTCCAATGACACAAACACACCTATTGGATGCACAAGATTGCATAAAAACCCTAATTGGACAAGAATAAGACTAGGGAGGACGAAAATGACCTAAATGTTCATCCAATGACACAAATGAACTTGTTGGATGCACAAGATTGGTTAAAAACCCTAATTGGACAAGAATAAGCCTAGGGAGGACGAAAATGACCTAAACGTTCATCCAATGACACAAACCCACATATTGGATGCACAAGATTGCTTAAAACCCTAATTGGACAAGAATAAGACAAGGGAGGATGAAAATGACCTAAATGTTCATCCAATGACACAAATGAACTTATTGAATGCACAAGATTGGTTAAAAACCCTAATTGGACAAGAATATGTCTAGGGAGGTCGAAAATGACCTAAGTGTTCTTCCAATGACACAAACATACATATTGGATGCACAAGATTGCATAAAAACCCTAATTGGACAAGAATAAGACTAGGGAGGACGAAAATGACCTAAATGTTCCTCCAATGACACAAACACACCTATTGGATGCACAAGATTGCATAAAAACCCTAATTGGACAAGAATAAGACTAGGGAGGACGAAAATGACCTAAATGTTCCTCCAATGACACAAACACACCTATTGGATGCACAAGATTGCATAAAAACCCTAATTGGACAAGAATAAGCCTAGGGAGGACGAAAATGACCTAAATGTTCATCCAATGACACAAATAAACATATTGGATGCACAAGATTGGTTAAAAACCCTAATTGGACCAGAATAAGACTAGTGAGGACGAAAATGACCTAAATGTTCATCCAATGACACAAATGAACTTATTGGATGCACAAGATTGGTTAAAAACCTTAATTGGACAAGAATAAGCCTAGGGAGGACCAAAATGACCTAAATGTTCATCCAATGACACAAATGAACTTATTGGATGCACAAGATTGGTTAAAAACCCTAATTGGACAAGAATAAGCCTAGGGAGGACGAAAATGACCTAAATGTTCATCCAATGACACAAATGAACTTATTGGATGCACAAGATTGGTTAAAAACCCTAATTGGACAAGAATAAGCCTAGGGAGTACAAAAATGACCTAAAAGTTCGTCCAATGACACAAACACACCTATTGGATGCACAAGATTGCATAAAAACCCTAATTGGACAAGAATAAGACTAGGGAGGACGAAAATGACCTAAATGTTCCTCCAATGACACAAATGAACTTATTGGATGCACAAGGTTGGTTAATAACCCTATTTGGACAAGAATAAGCCTAGGGAGTACGAAAATGACCTAAATGTTCAACCAATGACACAAATGAACTTATTGGATGCACAAGATTACATAAAAACCCTAATTGGACAAGAATAAGACTAAGGAGGACGAAAATGACCTAAATGTTTATCCAATGACACAAACACACCTATTGGATGCACAAGATTGCATAAAAACCCTAATTGGACAAGAATAAGCCTAGGGAGGACAAAAATGACCTAAATGTTCATCCAATGACACAAATGAACTTATTGGATGCACAAGATTGGTTAAAAACCCTAATTGGACAAGAATAAGCATAGGGAGGACGAAAATGACCTAAACGTTCATCCAATGACACAAACCCATATATTGGATGCACAAGATTGCTTAAAACCCTAATTGGACAAGAATAAGACTAGGGAGGACGAAAATGACCTAAATGTTCATCCAATGACACAAATGAACTTATTGAATGCACAAGATTGGTTAAAAACCCTAATCGGACAAGAATAAGCCTAGGGAGGACGAAAATGACCTTAATGTTCTTCCAATGACACAAACACACCTATTGGATGCACAAGATTGCATAAAAACCCTAATTGGACAAGAATAAGACTAGGGAGGACGAAAATGACCTAAATGTTCCTCCAATGACACAAACACACCTATTGGATGCACAAGATTGCATAAAAACCCTAATTGGACAAGAATAAGACTAGGGAGGACGAAAATGACCTAAATGTTCATCCAATGACACAAATGAACTTATTGAATGCACAAGATTGGTTAAAAAACCTAATCGGACAAGAATAAGCATAGGGAGGTCGAAAATGACCTAAATGTTCGTCCAATGACACAAACACACCTATTGGACGCACAAGATTGCATAAAAACCCTAATTGGACAAGAATAAGACTAGGGAGGAAGAAAATGACCTAAATGTTCATCCAATGACACAAATGAACTTATTGGATGCACAAGATTGGTTAAAAACCCTAATTGGACAAGAATAAGCCTAGGGAGGACGAAAATGACCTAAATGTTCGTCCAATGACACAAACACACCTATTGGATGCACAAGATTGCATAAAAACCCTAATTGGACAAGAATAAGACTAGGGAGGACGAAAATGACCTAAATGTTCCTCCAATGACACAAACACACCTATTGGATGCACAAGATTGCATAAAAACCCTAATTGGACAAGAATAAGACTAGGGAGGACGTAAATGACCTAAACGTTCCACCAATGACACAAATGAACTTATTGGATGCACAATGTTGGTTAAAAACCCTAATTGGACAAGAATAAGACTAGGGAGGACGAAAATGACCTAAATGTTCATCCAATGACACAAATGAACTTATTGGATGCACAAGATTGGTTAAAAACCCTAATTGGACAAGAATAAGCCTAGGGAGGACCAAAATGACCTAAATGTTCGTCCAATGACACAAACACACCTATTGGATGCACAAGATTGTATAAAAATCCTAATTGGACAAGAATAAGCCTAGGGAGGACGAAAATGACCTAAATGTTCATCCAATGACACAAATGAACTTATTGGATGCACAAGATTGGTTAAAAACCCTAATTGGACAAGAATAAGACTAGGGAGGACGAAAATGACCTAAATGTTCATCCAATGACACAAATGAACTTATTGGATGCACAAGATTGGTTAAAAACCCTAATTGGACAAGAATAAGCCTTGGGAGGACGAAAATGACCTAAATGTTCATCCAATGACACAAATGAACTTATTGTATGCACAAGATTGGTTAAAAACCCTAATTGGACAAGAATAAGCACAGGGAGGACGAAAATTACCTAAATGTTCATCCAATGACACAAACACACATATTGGATGAACAAGATTGCTTAAAACCCTAATTGAACAAGAATAAGCCTAGGGAGGACGTAAATGACCTAAATGTTCATCCAATGACACAAATGAACTTATTGGATGCACAAGATTGGTTAAAAACCCTAATTGGACAAGAATAAGCATAGGGAGGACGAAAATGACCTAAATGTTCATCCAATGACACAAACACACATATTGGATGCACAAGATTGCTTAAAACCCTAATTGGAAAAGAATAAGACTATGAATGACGAAAATGACCTAAATGTTCATCCAATGACACAAATGAACTTATTGGATGCACAAGATTGGTTAAAAACCCTAATTGGACAAGAATAAGCCTAGGGAGGACGAAAATGACCTAAATGTTCGTCCAATGACACAAACACACCTATTGGATGCACAGGATTGCATAAAAACCCTAATTGGGCAAGAATAAGCCTATGGAGGACGAAAATGACCTAAATGTTCGTCCAATGACACAAACACACCTATTGGATGCACAAGATTGCATAAAAACCCTAATTGGACAAGAATAAGCCTAGGGAGGACGTAAATGACCTAAATGTTCATCCAATGACACAAATGAACTTATTGGATGCACAAGATTGGTTAAAAACCCTAATTGGACAAGAATAAGCATAGGGAGGACGAAAATGACCTAAATGTTCATCCAATGACACAAACACACATATTGGATGCACAAGATTGCTTAAAACCCTAATTGGACAAGAATAAGACTAGGGAGGACGTAAATGACCTAAATGTTCCACCAATGACACAAATGAACTTATTGGATGCACAAGGTTGGTTAAAAACCCTAATTGGACAAGAATAAGACTAGGGAGGACGAAAATGACCTAAATGTTCATCCAATGACACAAATGAACTTATTGGATGCACAAGATTGGTTAAAAACCCTAATTGGACAAGAATAAGCCTAGGGAGGACGAAAATGACCTAAATGTTTGTCCAATGACACAAACACACCTATTGGATGCACAAGATTGCATAAAAACCCTAATTGGATAAGAATAAGACTAGGGAGGACGAAAATGACCTAAATGTTGCACAAGATTGCATAAAAACCCTAATTCGACAAGAATAAGACTAGGGAGGACGAAAATGACCTAAATGTTCATCCAATGACCCAAATGAACTTATTGGATGCACAAGATTGGTTAAAAATCCTAATTGGACAAGAATAAGCCTAGGGAGGACGAAAATGACCTAAATGTTCGTCCAATGACACAAACACACCTATTGGATGCACAAGATTGCATAAAAACCCTAATTGGACAAGAATAAGACTAGGGAGGATGAAAATGACCTAAATGTTCCTCCAATGACACAAATGAACTTATTGGATGCACAAGGTTGGTTAAAAACCCTAATTGGACAAGAATAAGCCTAGGGACGACGAAAATGACCTAAATGTTCGTCCAATGACACAAACACACCTATTGGATGCACAAGATTGCATAAAAACGCTAATTGGACAAGAATAAGACTAGGGAGGACGAAAATGACCTAAATGTTCATCCCATGACACAAATGAACTTATTGGATGCACAAGATTGGTTGAAAACCCTAATTGGACAAGAATAAGCCTAGGGAGGACGAAAATGACCTAAATGTTCGTCCAATGACACAAACACACCTATTGGATGCACAAGATTGCATAAAATCCCAAATTGGACAAGAATAAGACTAGGGAGGACGAAAATGACCTAAATGTTCCTCCAATGAAACAAATGAACTTATTGGATGCACAAGGTTGGTTAAAAACCCTAATTGGACAAGAATAAGCCTAGGGACGACGAAAATGACCTAAATGTTCGTCCAATGACACAAACACACCTATTGGATGCACAAGATTGCATAAAAACCCTAATTGGACAAGAATAAGACTAGGGAGGACGAAAATGACCTAAATGTTCCTCCAATAACACAAACACACCTATTGGATGCACAAGATTGGTTAAAAACCCTAATTGGACCAGCATAAGCCTAGGGAGGACGACAACGACCTAAATGTTCGTCTAATGACACAAACACACCTATTGGATGCACAAGATTGCATAAAAACCTTAATTGGACAAGAATAAGACTAGGGAGGACGAAAATGACCTAAATGATCATCCAATGACACAAATGAACTTATTGGATGCACAAGATTGGTTAAAAACCCTAATTGGACAAGAATAAGCATAGGGATGACGAAAATGACCTAAATGTTCATCCAATTACACAAATGAACTTATTGGATGCACAAGATTGGTTAAAAACCTTAATTGGACTAGAATAAGCCTAGGGAGCACGAAAATGACATAAATGATCCTCCAATGACACAAATGAACTTATGCACAAGATTGGCTAAAAACCCTAATTGGACAAGAATAAGTCTAGGGAGGACGAAAATGACCTAAATGTTCATCCGATGACACTAATGAACTTATTGGATGCACAAGGTTGGTTAAAAACCTTAATTGGACAAGAATAAGCCTAGGGACGACGAAAATGACCTAAATGTTCGTCCAATGACACAAACACACCTATTGGATGCACAAGATTGCATAAAAACCCTTATTGGACAAGAATAAGACTAGGGAGGACGAAAATGACCTAAATGTTCCTCCAATAACACAAACACACCTATTGGATGCACAAGATTGGTTAAAAACCCTAATTGGACCAGCATAAGCCTAGGGAGGACGAAAACGACCTAAATGTTCGTCTAATGACACAAACACACCTATTGGATGCACAAGATTGCATAAAAACCCTAATTGGACAAGAATAAGACTAGGGAGGACGAAAATGACCTAAATGATCATCCAATGACACAAATGAACTTATTGGATGCACAAGATTGGTTAAAAACCCTAATTGGACAAGAATAAGCATAGGGACGACGAAAATGACCTAAATGTTCGTCCAATGACACAAACACACCTATTGGATGCACAAGTTTGCATAAAAACCCTAATTGGACAAGAATAAGACTAGGGAGGACGAAAATGACCTAAATGTTTATCCAATGACACAAACACACCTATTGGATGCACAAGATTTGTTAAAAACCCTAATTGGACAAGAATAAGCCTAGGGAAGACGAAAATGACCTAAGTGTTCATCCAATGACACAAATGAACTTATTGGATGCACAAGATTGGTTAAAAACCCTAATTGGACAAGAATAAGCCTAGGGAGGACGAAAATGACATAAATGATCCTCCAATGACACAAATGAACTTATTGGATGCACAAGATTGGCTAAAAACCCTAATTGGACAAGAATAAGTCTAGGGAGGACGAAAATGACCTAAATGTTCATCCAATGACACAAATGAACTTATTGGATGCACAAGGTTGGTAAAAAACACTAATTGGACAAGAATAAGCCTAGGGAGGACGAAAATGACCTAAATGTTCGTCCAATGACACAAACACACCTATTGGATGCACAAGATTGCATAAAAACCCTAATTGGACAAAAATAAGACTAGGGAGGACGAAAATGACCTAAACGTTCCTCCAATGACACAAACACACCTATTGGATGCACAAGATTGGTTAAAAACCCTAATTGGACAAGAATAAGCCTAGGGAGGACGAAAATGACCTAAATGTTCATCCAATGACACAAATGAACAATTATTGGATACACAAGATTGGTTAAAAATCCTAACTAGACAAGAATAAGCTTAGGGAGAACGAAAATGACCTAAATGTTCGTTTAATGACACAAACACACCTATTGGATGCACAAGATTGCATAAAAATCCTAATTGGACAAGAATAAGACTAGGGAGGACGAAAATGACCTAAATGTTCCTCTAATGACACAAACACACCTATTGGATGCACAAGATTGGTTAAAAACCCTAATTGGACAAGAATAAGCCTAGGGAGGACGAAAATGACCTAAATGTTCGTCCAATGACACAAACAAACCTATTGGATGCACAAGATTGCATAAAAACCCTAATTGGACAAAAATAAGACTAGGGAGGACGAAAATGACCTAAATGTTCATCCAATGACACAAATGAACTTATTGGATGCACAAGATTGGTTAAAAACCCTAATTGGACAAGAATAAGCATAGGGAGGACGAAAAAAACCTAAATGTTCGTCCAATGACACAAACACAACTATGGATGCACAAGATTGCATAAAAACCCTAATTGGACAAGAATAAGACTAGGGAGGACGAAAATGACCTAAATGTTCAACCAATGACACAAATGAACTTATTGGATGCACAAGGTTGGTTAAAAACCCTTATTGGACTAGAATAAGCCTAGGGAGGACGAAAACGACCTAAATGTTCCTCCAATGACACAAACACACCTATTGGATGCACAAGATTGCATAAAAACCCTAATTGGACAAGAATAAGACTATTGAGGACGAAAATGACCTAAATGTTCATCCAATGACACAAATGAACTTATTGGATGCACAAGATTGGTTAAAAACCCTAATTGGACAAGAATAAGCATAGGGAGGACGAAAATGACCTAAATGTTCATCCAATGACACAAACACACATTTGGATGCACAAGATTGCTTAAAACCCTAATTGGACAAGAATAAGACTAGGGAAGACGAAAATGACCTAAATGTTCATCCAATGACACAAATGAACTTATTGGATGCACAAGATTGGTTAAAAACCCTAATTGGACAAGAATAAGCCTAGGGAGGACGAAAATGACCTAAATGTTCATCTAATGACACAAAAGAACTTATTGGATGCACAAGATTGGTTAAAAACCCTAATTGGACAAGAATAAGCCTAGGGAGGACGAAAATGACCTAAATGTTCATCCAATGACACAAATGAACTTATTGGATGCACAAGATTGGTTAAAAACCCTAATTGGACAAGAATAAGCCTAGGGAGGACGAAAATGACCTAAATGTTCGTCCAATGACACAAACACACCTATAGGATGCACAAGATTGCATAAAAATCCTAATTGGACAAGAACAAGCCTAGGGAGGACGAAAATGACCTAAATGTTCGTCCAATGACACAAACACACCTATTGGATGCACAAGATTGCATAAAAACCCTAATTGGACAAGAATAAGACTAGGGAGGACGAAAATGACCTAAATGTTCCTCCAATGACATAAACACACCTATTGGATGCACAAGATTGCATAAAAACCCTAATTGGACAAGAATAAGCATAGGGAGGACGAAAATGACCTAAATGTTCGTCCAATGACACAAACACACCTATTGGATGCACAAGATTGCATAAAAACCCTAATTGGACAAGAATAAGACTAGGGAGGACGTAAATGACCTAAATGTTCCACCAATGACACAAATGAACTTATTGGATGCACAAGGTTGGTAAAAAACCCTAATTGGAAAAGAATAAGCCTAGGGAGGACGAAAATGACCTAAATGTTCATCCAATGACACAAATGAACTTATTGGATGCACAAGATTGGTTAAAAACCCTAATTGGACAAGAATAAGCCTAGGGAGGACGAAAATGACCTAAATGTTCATCCAATGACACAAATGAACTTATTGGATGCACAAGATTGGTTAAAAACCCTAATTGGACAAGAATAAGCCTAGGGAGGACGAAAATGACCTAAATGTTCATCCAATGACACAAATATACTTATTGGATGCACAAGATTGGTTAAAAACCCTAATTGGACAAGAATAAGCCTAGGGAGGACGTAAATGACCTAAATGATCCACCAATGACACAAATGAACTTATTGGATGCACAAGGTTGGTTAAAAACCCTAATTGAACAAGAATAAGCCTAGGGAGGACGAAAATGACCAAAATGTTCATCCAATGACACAAATGAACTTATTGGATGCACAAGATTGGTTAAAAACCCTAATTGGACAAGAATAAGCCTAGGGAGGACGAAAATGACCTAAATGTTCATCCAATGACACAAATGAACTTATTGGATGCACAAGATTGGTTAAAAACCCTAATTGGACAAGAATAAGCCTAGGGAGGACGAAAATGACCTAAATGTTCATCCAATGACACAAATACACTTATTGGATGCACAAGATTGCATAAAAACCCTAATTGGACAAGAATAAGACTAGGGAGGACGAAAATGACCTAAATGTTCATCCAATGACACAAATGAACTTATTGGATGCACAAGATTGGTTAAAAACCCTAATTGGACAAGAATAAGCATAGGGAGGACGTAAATGACCTAAATGTTCATCCAATGACACAAATGAACTTATTGGATGCACAAGGTTTGTTAAAAACCCTAATTGGACAAGAATAAGCCTAGGGAGGACGAAAATGACCTAAATGTTCGTCCAATGACACAAACACACCTATTGGATGCACAAGATTACATAAAAACCCTAATTGGACAAGAATAAGACTAGGGAGGACGAAAATGACCTAAATGTTTTTCCAATGACACAAACACACCTATTGGATGCACAAGATTGGTTAAAAACCCTAATTGGACAAGAATAAGCCTAGGGAAGACGAAAATGACCTAAATGTTCATCCAATGACACAAATGAACTTATTTGATGCACAAGATTGGTTAAAAACCCTAATTGGACAAGAATAAGCCTAAGGAGGACGAAAATGACCTAAATGTTCCTCCAATGACACAAATGAACTTATTAGATGCACAAGATTGGCTAAAAAGCCTAATTGGACAAGAATAAGCCTAGGGAGGACGAAAATGACCTAAATGTTCATCCAATGACACAAATGAACTTATTGGATGCACAAGATTGGTTAAAAACCCTAATTGGACAAGAATAAGCCTAGGGAGGACGAAAATGACCTAAATGTTCATCCAATGACACAAATGAACTTATTGGATGCACAAGATTGGTTAAAAACCCTAATTGGACAAGAATAAGCCTAGGGAGGACGAAAATGACCTAAATGTTCATCCAATGACACAAACACACCTATTGGATGCCCAAGATTGGTTAAAAACCCTTATTGGACAAGAATAAGCTTAGGGAGGACGAAAATGACCTAAATGTTCATCCAATGACACAAACACACCTACTGGATGCACAAGATTGGTTAAAAACACTAATTGGACAAGAATAAGCCTAGGGTGGACGAAAATGACCTAAATGTTAATCCAATGACACAAATGAACTTATTGGATGCACAAGATTGGTTAAAAACCCTAATTGGACAAGAATAAGCCTAGGGAGGACGAAAATGACCTAAATGTTCATCCAATGACACAAACACGCCTATTGGATGCACAAGATTGCATAAAAACCCTAATTGGACAAGAATAAGACTAAGGAGGACGAAAATGACCTAAATGTTCATCCAATGACACAAATGAAGTTATTGGATGCGCAAGATTGGTTAAAAATCCTAATTCGACAAGAATAAGCCTAGGGAGGACGAAAATGACCTAAATGTTCATCCAATGACACAAATGAACTTATTGGATGCACAAGATTGGTTGAAAACCCTAATTGGACAAGAATAAGCCTAGGGAGGACGAAAATGACCTAAATGTTCATCCAATGACACAAATGAACTTATTGGATGCACAAGATTGGTTAAAAACCCTAATTGGACAAGAATAAGCCTAGGGAGGACGAAAATGACCTAAATGTTCAACCAATGACACAAATGAACTTATTGGATGCACAAGGTTGGTTAAAAACCCTAATTGGACAAGAATAAGCCTAGGGAGGATGAAAATGACCTTAATGTTCGTCCAATGACACAAACACACCTATTGGATGCACAAGATTACATAAAAACCCTAATTGGACAAGAATAAGACTAAGGAGGACGAAAATGACCTAAATGTTTATCCAATGACACAAACACACCTATTGGATGCACAAAATTGGTTAAAATCCCTAATTGGACAAGAATAAGCCTAGGGAGGACGAAAATGACCTAAATGTTCCTCCAATGTCACAAATGAACTTATTAGATGCACAAGATTGGCTAAAAACCCTAATTGGACAAGAATAAGCCTAGGGAGGACGAAAATGACCTAAATGTTCATCCAATGACACAAATGAACTTATTGGATGCACAAGATTGGTTAAAAACCCTAATTGGACAAGAATAAGCCTAGGGAGGACGAAAATGACCTAAATGTTCCTCCAATGTCACAAATGAACATATTAGATGCACAAGATTGGCTAAAAATCCTAATTGGACAAGAATAAGCCTAGGGAGGACGAAAATGACCTAAATGTTCATCCAATGACACAAATGAACTTATTGGATGCAAAAGGTTGGTTAAAAACCCTAATTGGACAAGAATAAGCCTAGGGACGACGAAAATGACCTAAATATTCGTCCAATGAAACAAACACACCTATTGGATGCACAAGATTGCATAAAAACCCTAATTGGACAAGAATAAGACTAGGGAGGACGAAAATGACTTAAATGATCATCCAATGACACAAATGCACTTATTGGATGCACAAGATTGGTTAAAAACCCTAATTGGACAAGAATAAGCATAGGGATGACGAAAATGACCTAAATGTTCATCCAATTACACAAATGAACTTATTGGATGCACAAGGTTGGTTAAAAACCTTAATTGGACAAGAATAAGCCTAGGGAGGACGAAAATGACCTAAATGTTCGTCCAATGACACAACCACACCTATTGGATGCACAAGATTGCATAAAATCCCTAATTGCACAAGAATAAGCCTAGGGAGGACGAAAATGACCTAAATGTTCCTCCAATGACACAAATGAACTTATTGGATGCACAAGGTTGGTTAAAAACCCTAATTGGACAAGAATAAGCCTAGGGAGGACGAAAATGACCTAAATGTTCAACCAATGACACAAATGAACTTATTGGATGCACGAGGTTGGTTAAAAACCCTAATT
>JBBPBR010000102.1:0-29872 GCA_037974775.1 Cicer pinnatifidum
AGAATAAGACTAGGGAGGACGAAAATGACCTAAATGTTCATCCAATGACACAAATGAACTTATTGGATGCACAAGATTGGTTAAAAACCCTAATTGGACAAGAATAAGCATAGGGAGGACGAAAATGACCTAAATGTTCATCCAATTACAGAAATGAACTTATTGGATGCACAAGGTTGGTTAAAAACCCTAATTGGACAAGAATAAGCCTAGGGAGGACGAAAATGACCTAAATGTTCGTCCAATGACACAAATGAACTTATTGGATGCACAAGGTTGGGTAAAAACGCTAATTGGACAAGAATAAGCCTAGGGAGGACGAAAATGACCTAAATGTTCGTCCAATGACACAAATGAACTTATTGGATACACAAGATTGGCTAAAAACCCTAATTGGACAAGAATAAGCCTAGGGAGGACGAAAATGACCTAAATGTTCCTCCAATGACACAAACACGCCTATTGGACGCACAAGATTGGTTAAAAACCCTAATTGGACAAGAATAAGCATAGAGAAGACGAAAATGACCTAAATGTTCATCCAATGACACAAACACACCTATTAGACGCACAAGATTGCATAAAAACCCTAATTGGACAAGAATGAGACTTGGGAGTACGAAAATAACCTAAATGTTCCTCCAATGACACAAATGAACTTATTGGATGCACAAGATTGGTTAAAAACCCTAATTGGACAAGAATAAGCCTAGGGAGGACGAAAATGACCTAAATGTTCGTCCAATGAAACAAACACACCTATTGGATGCACAAGATTGCATAAAAACCCTAATTGGACAGGAATAAGACTAGGGAGGACGAAAATGACCTAAATGATCATTCAATGACACAAATGAACTTATTGGATGCACAAGATTGGTTAAAAACCCTAATTGGACAAGAAAAAGCATAGGGAGGACGAAAATGTCCTAAATGTTCATCCAATTACACAAATGAAGTTATTGGATGCACAAGGTTGGTTAAAAACCATAACTGGACAAGAATAAGCCTAGGGAGGACGAAAATGACCTAAATGTTCGTCCAATGACACAACCAAACCTATTGGATGCACAAGATTGCATAAAAACCCTAATTGCACAAGAATAAGCCTAGGGAGGACGAAAATGACCTAAATGTTCAACCAATGACACAAATGAACTTAATTGATGCACAAGGTTGGTTAAAAACCCTAATTGGACAAGAATAAGCCTAGGGAGGACGAAAATGACCTAAATGTTCGTCCAATGACACAAACACACCTATTGGATGCACAAGATTACATAAAAACCCTAATTGGACAAGAATAAGACTAAGGAGGACGAAAATGACCTAAATGTTTATCCAATGACAGAAACACACCTATTGGATGCACAAGATTGGTTAAAAACCCTAATTGGACAAGAATAAGCCTAGGGAGGACGAAAATGACCTAAATGTTCCTCCAATGTCACAAATGAACTTATTGGATGCACAAGATTGGCTAAAAACCCTAATTGGACAAGAATAAGCATAGGGAGGACGAAAATGACCTAAATGTTCATCCAATGACACAAATGAAATTATTGGATGCACAAGGTTGGTTAAAAACCCTAATTGGACAAGAATAACCCTAGGGACGACGAAAATGACCTAAATGTTCGTCCAATGACACAAACACACCTATTGGATGCACAAGATTGCATAAAAACCCTAATTGGACAAGAATAAGACTAGGGAGGACGAAAATGACCTAAATGTTCCTCCAATGACACAAACACACCTATTGGATGCACAAGATTGGTTAAAAACCCTAATTGGACAAGAATAAGCCTAGGGAGGACAAAAATGACCTAAATGTTCATCCAATGACACAAATCAACTTATTGATTGCACATGATTGGTTAAAAACCCTAATTGGACAAGAATAAGCCTAGGGAGGACGAAAATGACCTAAATGTTCCTCCAATGACACAAATGAACTTATTGGATGCACAAGATTGGCTAAAAACCCTAATTGGACAAGAATAAGCCTAGGGAGGACGAAAATGACCTAAATGTTCGTCCAACGACACAAATGAACTTATTGGATGCACAAGATTGGTTAGAAACCCTAATTGGACAAGAATAAGGATAGGGAGGATGAAAATGACCTAAATGTTCATCCAATGACACAAATGAACTTATTGGATGCACAAGATTGGTTAAAAACCGTAATTGGACAAGAATAAGCCCAGGGAAGACGAAAATGACCTAAATGTTCATCCAATGACAGAAATGAACTTATTGGATGCACAAGGTTGGTTAAAAACCCTAATTGGACAAGAATAAGCCTAGGGAGGACGAAAATGACCTAAATGTTCAACCAATGACACAAATGAACTTATTGGATGCACAAGGTTGGTTAAAAACCCTAATTGGACAAGAATAAGCCTAGGGAGGACGAAAATGACTTAAATGTTCGTCCAATGACACAAACACACCTATTGGATGCACAAGATTACATAAAAACCCTCATTGGACAAGAATAAGACTAGGAAGGACGAAAATGTCCTAAATGTTTTTCCAATGACACAAACATACCTATTGGATGCACAAGATTGGTTAAAAACCCTAATTGGACAAGAATAAGCCTAGGGAAGATGAAAATGACCTAAATGTTCATCCAATGACACAAATGAACTTATTCGATGCACAAGATTGGTTAAAAACCCTAATTGGACAAGAATAAGGCTAGGGAGGACGAAAATGACCTAAATGTTCCTCCAATGACACAAATGAACTTATTGGATACACAAGATTGGCTAAAAACCCTAATTGGACAAGAATAAGCCTAGGGAGGACGAAAATGACCTAAATGTTCGTCCAATGACACAAATGAACTTATTGGATGCACAAGATTGGTTAAAAACCCTAACTGGACAAGACTAAGCCTAGGGAGGACGAAAATGATCTAAATGTTCATCCAATGACACAAATAAACTTAATGGATGCACATGATTGGTTAAAAACGCTAATTGGACAAGAATAAGCCTATGGAGGACGAAAATGACCTAAATGTTCGTCTAATGACACAAATGAACTTATTGGATGCACAAGATTGGTTAAAAACCCTAATTGGACAAGAATAAGCCTAGGGAGGACGAAAATGACCTAAATGTTCGTCCAATGACACAAACACACCTATTGGATGCACAAGATTGCATAAAAACCCTAATTGGACAAGAATAAGACTAGGGAGGACGAAAATGACCTAAACGTTCCTCCAATCACACAAACACACCTATTGGATGCATAAGATTGGCTAAAAACCCTAAATGGACAAGAATAAGCTTAGGGAGGACGAAAATGACCTAACTGTTCATCCAATGACACAACTGAACTTATTGGATGAACAAGATTGGCTAAAAACCCTAAATGGACAAGAATAAGCCTAGGGAGGACGAAAATGACCTAACTGTTCATCCAATGACACAACTGAACTTATTGGATGCACAAGATTGGTTAAAAACCCTAATTGGACAAGAATAAGCCTAGGGAGGACGAAAATGACCTAAATGTTCGTCTAATGACACAAATGAACTTATTGGATGCACAAGATTGGTTAAAAACCCCAATTGGACAAGAATAAGCCTAGGGAGGACGAAAATGACCTAAATGTTCGTCCAATGACACAAACACACCTATTGGATGCACAAGATTGCATAAAAACCCTAATTGGACAAGAATAAGACTAGGGAGGACGAAAATGACCTAAATGTTCCTCCAATGACACAAACACTCCTATTGGATGCACAAGATTTCATAAAAACCCTAATTCGACAAGAATAAGACTAGGGAGGACGAAAATGACCTAAATGTTCCTCCAATGACACAAACACACCTATTGGATGCACAAGATTGCATAAAAACCCTAATTGGACAAGAATAAGACTTGGGAGGACGATAATGACCTAAATGTTCATCCAATGACACAAATGAACTTATTGGATGCACAAGATTGGTTAAAAACCCTAATTGGACAAGAATAAGCCTAGGGAGGACGAAAATGACCTAAATGTTCAACCAATGACACAAACACACCTATTGGATGCACAAGATTGGTTAAAAACCCTAATTGGACAAGAATAAGCATAGGGAGGAAAAAAATGACCTAAATGTTCCTCCAATGACACAAATGAACTTATTGGATGCACAAGATTGGTTAAAAACCCTAATTGGACAAGAATAAGCCTAGGGAGGACGAAAATGACCTAAATGTTCATCCAATGACACAAATCAACTTATTGGATTCACATGATTGGTTAAAAACCCTAATTGGACAAGAATAAGCCTAGGGAGGACGAAAATGACATAAATGTTCGTCTAATGACACAAATAAACTTTTTGGATGCACAAGATTGGTTAAAAAGCCTAATTGGACAAGAATAAGCCTAGGGAGGACGAAAATGACCTAAATGTTCGTCCAATGACACAAACACACCTATTGAATGCACAAGATTACATAAAAACCCTAATTGGACAAGAATAAGACTAGGGAGGACGAAAATGACCTAAATGTTTATCCAATGACACAAACACACCTATTGGATGCACAAGATTTGTTAAAAAACCTAATTGGACAAGAATAAGACTAGGTACGACAAAAATGACCTAAATGTTCGTCCAATGACACAAACACACCTATTGGATGCACAAGATTGGTTAAAAACACTAATTGGACAAGAATAAGCCTAGGGACGACGAAAATGACCTAAATGTTCGTCCAATGACACAAACACACCTATTGGATGCTCAACTTTGCATAAAAACCCTAATTGGACAAGAATAAGACTAGGTAGGACGAAAATGACCTAAATGATCCTCAAATGACACAAACACACCTATTGGATGCACAAGATTGGTTAAAAACCCTAATTGGACAAAAATAAGCCTAGGGAAGACGAAAATGAACTAAATGTTCATCCAATGACACAAACACACCTATTGGATGCACAAGATTGCATAAAAACCCTAATTGGACAAGAATAAGACTAGGGAGGTCGAAAATGACCTAAATGTTCCTCCAATGAAACAAATGAACTTATTGGATGCACAAGGTTGGTTAAAAACCCTAATTGGACAAGAATAAGCTTAGGGAGGACGAAAATGTCCTAAATGTTCAACCAATTACACAAATGAACTTATTGGATGCACAAGGTTGGTTAAAAACACTAATTGGACAAGAATAAGCCTATGGAGGACGAAAATGACCTAAATGCTCCTCCAATAACACAAACACACCTATTGGATGCACAAGATAGGTTAAAAACCCTAATTGGACCAGCATAAGCCTGGGGAGGACGAAAACGACCTAAATGTTCGTCTAATGACACAAACACACCTATTGGATGCACAAGATTGCATAAAAACCCTAATTGGACAAGAATAAGACTAGGGAGGACGAAAATGACCTAAATGTTCATCCAATGACACAAATGAACTTATTGGATGCACAAGGTTGGTTAAAAACCCTAATTGGACAAGAATAAGCCTAGGGAGGACGAAAATGACCTAAATGTTCGTCCAATGACACAAAGGAACTTATTGGATGCACAAGGTTGGTTAAAAACCCTAATTGGACAAGAATCAGCCTTGGGACGATGAAAATGACCTAAATGTTTGTCTAATGACACAAACACACCTATTGGATGCACAAGATTGCATAAAAACCCTAATTGGACAAGAATAAGACTAGGGAGGACGAAAATGACCTAAATGTTCCTCCAATGACACAAATGAACTTATTGGATGCACAAGGTTGGTTAATAACCCTATTGGACAAGAATAAGCCTAGGGAGTACGAAAATGACCTAAATGTTCAACCAATGACACAAATGAACTTATTGGATGCACAAGATTACATAAAAACCCTAATTGGACAAGAATAAGACTAAGGAGGACGAAAATGACCTAAATGTTTATCCAATGACACAAACACACCTATTGGATGCACAAGATTGCATAAAAACCCTAATTGGACAAGAATAAGACTAGGGAGGACGAAAATGACCTAAATGTTCCTCCAATGACACAAACACACCTATTGGATGTACAAGATTGCATAAAAACCCTAATTGGACAAGAATAAGACTAGGGAGGATGAAAATGACCTAAATGTTCCTCCAATGACACAAATGAACTTATTGGATGCACAAGGTTGGTTAATAACCCTAATTGGACAAGAATAAGCCTAGGGAGTACGAAAATGACCTAAATGTTCAACCAATGACACAAATGAACTTATTGGATGCACAAGATTACATAAAAACCCTAATTGGACAAGAATAAGACTAAGGAGGACGAAAATGACCTAAATGTTTATCCAATGACACAAACACACCTATAGGATGCACAAGATTGCATAAAAACCCTAATTGGACAAGAATAAGACTAGGGAGGACGAAAATGACCTAAAGGTTCCTCCAATGACACAAACACACCTATTGGATGTACAAGATTGCATAAAAACCCTAATTGGACAAGAATAAGACTAGGGAGGATGAAAATGACCTAAATGTTCCTCCAATGACACAAATGAACTTATTGGATGCACAAGGTTGGTTAATAACCCTAATTGGACAAGAATAAGCCTAGGGAGTACGAAAATGACCTAAATGTTCAACCAATGACACAAATGAACTTATTGGATGCACAAGATTACATAAAAACCCTAATTGGACAAGAATAAGACTAAGGAGGACGAAAATGACCTAAATGTTTATCCAATGACACAAACACACCTATTGGATGCACAAGATTGGTTAAAAACCCTAATTGGACAAGAATAAGCATAGGGAGGAAAAAAATGACCTAAATGTTCCTCCAATGACACAAATGAAGTTATTGGATGCACAAGATTGGTTAAAAACCCTAATTGAACAAGAATAAGCCTAGGGAGGACGAAAATGACATAAATGTTCATCCAATGACACAAATGAACTTATTGGATGCACAAGGTTGGTTAAAAACCTTAATTGGACAAGAATAACCCTAGGGACGACGAAAATGACCTAAATGTTCGTCCAATGACACAAACTCACCTATTGGATGCACAAGATTGCATAAAAACCCTAATTGGACAATAATAAGACTAGGGAGGACGAAAATGACCTAAATGTTCCTCCAATGACACAAACACACCTATTGGATGCACAAGAATTGTTAAAAACCCTAATTGGACAAGAATAAGCATAGGGAGGATGAAAATGACCTAAATGTTCGTCCAATGACACAAACACACCTATTGGATGCACAAGATTGCATAAAAACCCTAATTGGACAAGAATAAGACTAGGGAAGACGAAAATGACCTAAATGTTCGTCCAATGACACAAACACACCTATTGGACGCACAAGATTGGTTAAAAACACTAATTGGACAAGAATAAGCCTAGGGACGACGAAAATGACCTAAATGTTCGTCCAATGACACAAACACACCTATTGGATGCACAAGATTGCATAAAACCCTAATTGGACAAGAATAAGACTAGGGAGGACGAAAATGACCTAAATGTTCCTCCAATGACACAAATGAACTTATTGGATCCACAAGGTTGGTTAATAACCCTAATTGGACAAGAATAAGCCTAGGGAGGACGAAAATGACCTAAATGTTCAACCAATGACACAAATGAACTTATTGGATGCACAAGATTGGTTAAAAACCCTAATTGGACAAGAATAAGCCTAGGGAGGACGAAAATGATCTAAATGTTCATCCAATGACACTACACACCTATTGGTTGCACAATATTGCATAAAAACCCTAATTGGACAAGAATAAGACTAGGGAAGACAAAAATGACCTAAATGTTCCTCCAATGACACAAATGAACTTATTGGATGCACAAGGTTGGTTAAAAACCCTAATTGGACAAGAATAAGCTTAGGGAGGACGAAAATGTCCTAAATGTTCAACCAATTACACAAATGAACTTATTGGATGCACAAGGTTGGTTAAAAACACTAATTGGACAAGAATAAGCCTAGGGAGGACGAAAATGACCTAAATGTTCGTCCAATGACACAAACACACCTATTGGATGCACAAGATTGCATAAAAACCCTAATTGGACAAGAATAAGCCTAGGGAGGACGAAAATGACCTAAATGTTCATCCAATGACACAAATGAACTTATTGGATGCACAAGATTAGTTAAAAACCCTAATTGGACAAGAATAAGCATAGGGAGGACGAAAATGACCTAAATGTTCATCCAATGACACAAATAAACTTATTGGATGCACAAGATTGCATAAAAACCCTAATTGGACAAGAATAAGACTAGGGAGGACGAAAATGACCTAAATATTCATCCAATGACACAAATGAACTTATTGGATGCACAAGAATGGTTAAAAACCCTAATTGGACAAGAATAAGCCTAGGGAGGACGAAAATGACCAAAATGTTCATCCAATGACACAAATGAACTTATTGGATGCACAAGGTTGGTTAAAAACCCAAATTGGACAAGAATAAGCCTACGGAGGACGTAAATGACCTAAATGATCCACCAATGACACAAATGAACTTATTGGATGCACAAGGTTGGTTAAAAACCCTAATTGGACAAGAATAAGCCTAGGGAGGACGAAAATGACCTAAATGTTCAACCAATGACACAAATGAACTTATTGGATGCACAAGAATGGTTAAAAACCCAAATTGGACAAGAATAAGCCTAGGGAGGACGAAAATGACCTAAATGTTCGTCCAATGACACAAACACACCTATTGGATGCACAAGATTGCATAAAAACCCTAATTGGACAAGAATAAGACTAGGGAGGACGAAAATGACCTAAACGTTCCTCCAATGACACAAATGAACTTATTGGATGCACAAGATTGGTTAAAAACCCTAATTGGACAAGAATAAGCCTAGGGAGGACGAAAATGACCTAAATGTTCGTCCAACGACACAAACACACATATTGGATGCACAAGATTGGTTAAAAACCATAATTGGACAAGAATAAGCCTAGGGAGGACGAAAATGACCTAAATGTTCGTCCAATGACACAAACACACCTATTGGATGCACAAGATTGCATAAAAACCCTAATTGGACAAGAATAAGACTAGGGAGGACGAAAATGACCTAAACGTTCATCCAATGACACAAACACACATATTGGATGCACAAGATTGCTTAAAACCCTAATTGGGCAAGAATAAGACTAGGGAGGACGAAAATAACCTAAATGTTCATCCAATGACACAAATGAACTTATTGGATGCACAAGATTGGTTAAAAACCCTAATTCGACAAGAATAAGCCTAGGGAGGGCGAAAATGACCTAAATGTTCATCCAATGACACAAACACGCCTATTGGATGCACAAGATTGCATAAAAACCTTGATTGGACAAGAATAAGACTAGAGAGGACGCAAATGACCTAAATGTTCCTCCAATGACACAAATGAACTTATTGGATGCACAAGATTGGTTAAAAACCCTAATTGGACAAGAATAAGCCTAGGGAGGACGAAAATGACCTAAATGTTCATCCAATGACACAAATCAACTTATTGGATGCACACGATTGGTTAAAAACCCTAATTGGAGAAGAATAAACCTAGGGAGGGCGAAAATGACTTAAATGTTCGTCCAATGACACAAACACACCTATTGGATGCACAAGATTGCATAAAAACCCTAATTGGACAAGAATAAGACTAGGGAGGACGAAAATGACCTAAATGTTTATCCAATGACACAAACACACCTATTGGATGCACAAGATTGGTTAAAATCGCTAATTGGACAAGAATAAGCCTAGGGAAGACGAAAATGACCTAAATGTTCATCCAATGACACAAATGAACTTATTGGATGCACAACGTTGGTTAAAAACCCTAATTGGACAAGAATAAGTCTAGGGAGGACGAAAATGACCTAAATGTTCGTCCAATGACACAAACACACCTATTGGATGCACAAGATTGCATAAAAACCCTAATTGGACAAGAATAAGACTAGGGAGGACGAAAATGACCAAAATGTTCCTCCAATGACACAAACACACCTATTGGATGCACAAGATTGCATAAAAACCCTAATTGGACAAGAATAAGACTAGGGAGGACGAAAATGACCTAAATATTTATCCAATGACACAAACACACCTATTGGATGCACAAGATTGGTTAAAAACCCTAATTGGACAAGAATAAGCCTAGGGAAGACGAAAATGACCTAAATGTTCATCCAATGACACAAATGAACTTATTGGATGCACAAGATTGGTTAAAAACCCTAATTGGACAAGAATAAGCCTAGGGAGGACGAAAATGACCTAAATGTCTGTCCAATGACACAAACACACCTATTGGTTGCACAAGATTGCATAAAAACCCTAATAGGACAAGAATAAGACTAGGGAGAACGAAAATGACCTAAATGTTTATCCAATGACACAAACACACCTATTGGATGCACAAGATTGGTTAAAAACCCTAATTGGACAAGAATAAGACTAGGGAGGACGAAAATGACCTAAATGTTTATCCAATGACACAAACACACCTATTGGATGCACAAGATTGGTTAAAAACCCTAATTGGACAAGAATAAGCCTAGGGAAGACGAAAATGACCTAAATGTTCATCCAATGACACAAATGAACTTATTGGATGCACAAGATTGGTTAAAAACCCTAATTGGACAAGAATAAGCCTAGGGAGGACGAAAATGACATAAATGTTCGTCCAATGACACAAATACACCTATTGGATGCACAAGATTGCATAAAAACCCTAATTGGATAAGAATAAGACTAGGGAGGACGAAAATGACCTAAATGTTCCTCCAATGACACAAACACACCTATTGGATGCACAAGATTGCATAAAAACCCTAATTCGACAAGAATAAGACTAGGGAGGACGAAAATGACCTAAATGTTCATCCAATGACACAAATGAACTTATTGGATGCACAAGATTGGTTAAAAACCCTAATAGGACAAGAATAAGCCTAGGGAGGACGAAAATGACCTAAATGTTCATCCAATGACACAAATGAACTTATTGGATGCACAAGGTTGGTTAAAAACCCTAATTGGACAAGAATAAGCCTAGGGAGGACGAAAATGACCTAAATGTTCGTCCAATGACACAAAGGAACTTATTGGATGCACAAGGTTGGTTAAAAACCCTAATTGGACAAGAATCAGCCTTGGGACGATGAAAATGACCTAAATGTTTGTCTAATGACACAAACACACCTATTGGATGCACAAGATTGCAATAAAACCCTAATTGGACAAGAATAAGACTAGGGAGGACGAAAATGACCTAAATGTTCCTCCAATGACACAAATGAACTTATTGGATGCACAAGGTTGGTTAATAACCCTAATTGGACAAGAATAAGCCAAGGGAGTACGAAAATGACCTAAATGTTCAACCAATGACACAAATGAACTTATTGGATGCACAAGATTACATAAAAACCCTAATTGGACAAGAATAAGACTAAGGAGGACGAAAATGACCTAAATGTTTATCCAATGACACAAACACACCTATTGGATGCACAAGATTGCATAAAAACCCTAATTGGACAAGAATAAGACTAGGGAGGATGAAAATGACCTAAATGTTTGTCCAATGACACAAACACACCTATTGGATGCACAAGATTGCATAAAAACCCTAATTGGACAAGAATAAGACTAGGGAGGACGAAAATGACCTAAATGTTCCTCCAATGACACAAATGAACTTATTGGATGCACAAGGTTGGTTAATAACCCTATTTGGACAAGAATAAGACTAGGGAGGACGAAAATGACCTAAATGTTCCTCCAATGACACAAATGAACTTAATGGATGCACAAGGTTGGTTAATAACCCTAATTGGACAAGAATAAGCCTAGGGAGTACGAAAATGACCTAAATGTTCAACCAATGACACAAATGAACTTATTGGATGCACAAGATTACATAAAAACCCTAATTGGACAAGAATAAGACTAAGGAGGACGAAAATGACCTAAATGTTTATCCAATGACACAAACACACCTATTGGATGCACAAGATTGCATAAAAACCCTAATTGGACAAGAATAAGACTAGGGAGGACGAAAATGACCTAAATGTTCCTCCAATGACACAAATGAACTTATTGGATGCACAAGGTTGGTTAATAACCCTAATTGGACAAGAATAAGCCTAGGGAGTAGGAAAATGACCTAAATGTTCAACCATGACACAAATGAACTTATTGGATGCACAAGATTACATAAAAACCCTAATTGGACAAGAATAAGACTAAGGAGCACGAAAATGACCTAAATGTTTATCCAATGACACAAACACACCTATTGGATGCACAAGATTGCATAAAAACCCTAATTGGACAAGAATAAGACTAGGGAGGACGAAAATGACCTAAATGTTCCTCCAATGACACAAATGAACTTATTGGATGCACAAGGTTGGTTAATAACCCTAATTGGACAAGAATAAGCCTAGGGAGTACGAAAATGACCTAAATGTTCAACCAATGACACAAACACACCTATTGGATGCACAAGATTGGTTAAAAACCCTAATTGGACAAGAATAAGCATAGGGAGGAAAAAAATGACCTAAATGTTCCTCCAATGACACAAATGAACTTATTGGATGCACAAGATTGGTTAAAAACCCTAATTGGACAAGAATAAGCCTAGGGAGGACGAAAATGACCTAAATGTTCATCCAATGACACAAATCAACTTATTGGATTCACATGATTGGTTAAAAACCCTAATTGGACAAGAATAAGCCTAGGGAGGACGAAAATGACATAAATGTTCGTCTAATGACACAAATAAACTTTTTGGATGCACAAGATTGGTTAAAAAGCCTAATTGGACAAGAATAAGCCTAGGGAGGACGAAAATGACCTAAATGTTCGTCCAATGACACAAACACACCTATTGAATGCACAAGATTACATAAAAACCCTAATTGGACAAGAATAAGACTAGGGAGGACGAAAATGACCTAAATGTTTATCCAATGACACAAACACACCTATTGGATGCACAAGATTTGTTAAAAAACCTAATTGGACAAGAATAAGACTAGGTACGACAAAAATGACCTAAATGTTCGTCCAATGACACAAACACACCTATTGGATGCACAAGATTGGTTAAAAACACTAATTGGACAAGAATAAGCCTAGGGACGACGAAAATGACCTAAATGTTCGTCCAATGACACAAACACACCTATTGGATGCTCAACTTTGCATAAAAACCCTAATTGGACAAGAATAAGACTAGGTAGGACGAAAATGACCTAAATGATCCTCAAATGACACAAACACACCTATTGGATGCACAAGATTGGTTAAAAACCCTAATTGGACAAAAATAAGCCTAGGGAAGACGAAAATGAACTAAATGTTCATCCAATGACACAAACACACCTATTGGATGCACAAGATTGCATAAAAACCCTAATTGGACAAGAATAAGACTAGGGAGGTCGAAAATGACCTAAATGTTCCTCCAATGAAACAAATGAACTTATTGGATGCACAAGGTTGGTTAAAAACCCTAATTGGACAAGAATAAGCTTAGGGAGGACGAAAATGTCCTAAATGTTCAACCAATTACACAAATGAACTTATTGGATGCACAAGGTTGGTTAAAAACACTAATTGGACAAGAATAAGCCTATGGAGGACGAAAATGACCTAAATGCTCCTCCAATAACACAAACACACCTATTGGATGCACAAGATAGGTTAAAAACCCTAATTGGACCAGCATAAGCCTGGGGAGGACGAAAACGACCTAAATGTTCGTCTAATGACACAAACACACCTATTGGATGCACAAGATTGCATAAAAACCCTAATTGGACAAGAATAAGACTAGGGAGGACGAAAATGACCTAAATGTTCATCCAATGACACAAATGAACTTATTGGATGCACAAGGTTGGTTAAAAACCCTAATTGGACAAGAATAAGCCTAGGGAGGACGAAAATGACCTAAATGTTCGTCCAATGACACAAAGGAACTTATTGGATGCACAAGGTTGGTTAAAAACCCTAATTGGACAAGAATCAGCCTTGGGACGATGAAAATGACCTAAATGTTTGTCTAATGACACAAACACACCTATTGGATGCACAAGATTGCATAAAAACCCTAATTGGACAAGAATGAGACTAGGGAGGACGAAAATGACCTAAATGTTCCTCCAATGACACAAATGAACTTATTGGATGCACAAGGTTGGTTAATAACCCTAATTGGACAAGAATAAGCCTAGGGAGTACGAAAATGACCTAAATGTTCAACCAATGACACAAATGAACTTATTGGATGCACAAGATTACATAAAAACCCTAATTGGACAAGAATAAGACTAAGGAGGACGAAAATGACCTAAATGTTTATCCAATGACACAAACACACCTATTGGATGCACAAGATTGGTTAAAAACCCTAATTGGACAAGAATAAGCATAGGGAGGAAAAAAATGACCTAAATGTTCCTCCAATGACACAAATGAACTTATTGGATGCACAAGATTGGTTAAAAACCCTAATTGGACAAGAATAAGCCTAGGGAAGACGAAAATGACCTAAATGTTCATCCAATGACACAAATGAACTTATTGGATGCACAAGATTGGTTAAAAACCCTAATTGGACAAGAATAAGCCTAGGGAGGACGAAAATGACATAAATGTTCATCCAATGACACAAATCAACTTATTGGATGCACACGATTGGTTAAAAACCCTAATTTGACTAGAATAAGCCTAGGGAGGACGAAAATGACCTAAATGTTCGTCTAATGACACAAATGAACTTATTGGATGCACAAGATTGGTTAAAAACCCTAATTGGACAAGAATAAGCCTAGGGAGGACGAAAATGACCTAAATGTTCGTCCAATGACACAAACACACCTATTGGATGCACAAGATTGCATAAAAACCCTAATTGGACAAGAATAAGACTAGGGAGGACGAAAATGACCTAAATGTTCATCCAATGACACAAATGACCTTATTGGATGCACAAGATTGGTTAAAAACCCTAATTGGACAAGAATAAGCATAGGGAGGACGAAAATGACCTAAATGTTCATCCAATGACACAAACACACATATTGGATGCACAAGATTGCTTAAAACCCTAATTGGACAAGAATAAGACTAGGGATGACGAAAATGACCTAAATGTTCATCCAATGACACAAATGAACTTATTGGATGCACAAGATTGGTTAAAAACCCTAATTGGACAAGAATTAGCCTAGGGAGGACGAAAATGACCTAAATGTTCGTCCAATGACACAAACACACCTATTGGATGCACAAGATTGCATAAAAACCCTAATTGGACAAGAATAAGACTAGGGAGGACGAAAATGACCTAAACGTTCCTCCAATGACACAAACACACCTATTGGATGCACAAGATTGCATAAAATACCTAATTGGACAAGAATAAGACTAGGGAGGACGAAAATGACCTAAATGTTCCTCCAATGACACAAACACGCCTATTGGATGCACAAGATTGGTTAAAAACCCTAATTGGACAAGAATAAACTTAGGGAGGACGAAAATGACCTAAAAGTTCATCCAATGACACAAATGAACAATTATTGGATACACAAGATTGGTTAAAAATCCTAACTGGACAAGAATAAGCCTAGGGAGAACGAAAATGACCTAAATGTTCGTCCAATGACACAAACACACCTATTGGATGCACAAGATTGCATAAAAACCCTAATTGGACAAGAATAAGACTAGGGAGGACGAAAATGACCTAAACGTTCCTCCAATGACACAAACACACCTATTGGATGCACAAGATTGGTTAAAAACCCTAATTGGACAAGAATAAGCCTAGGGTGGACGAAAATGACCTATATGTTCATCCAATGACACAAATGAACATTTATTGGATGCACAAGATTGGTTAAAAATCCTAACTAGACAAGAATAAGCCTAGGGAGGACGAAAATGACCTAAATGTTCGTCCAATGACACAAACACACCTATTGGATGCACAAGATTGCATAAAAACCATAATTGGACAAGAATAAGACTAGGAAGGCGAAAATGACCTAAATGTTCCTCCAATGACACAAACACACCTATTGGATGCAAAAGATTGGTTAAAAACCCTAATTGGACAAGAATAAGCCTAGGGAGGGCGAAAAAGACCTAAATGTTCGTCCAATGACACAAACAAACCTATTGGATGCACAAGATTGCATAAAAACCCTAATTGGACAAAAATAAGACTAGGGAGGACGAAAATGACCTAAATGTGCATCCAATGACACAAATGAACTTATTGGATGCACAAGATTGGCTAAAAACCCTAAATGGACAAGAATAAGCTTAGGGAGGACGAAAATGACCTAACTGTTCATCCAATGACACAACTGAACTTATTGGATGCACAAGATTGGCTAAAAACCCTAAATGGACAAGAATAAGCCTTGGGAGGACGAAAATGACCTAACTGTTCATCCAATGACACAACTGAACTTATTGAATGCACAAGATTGGTTAAAAACCCTAATTGGACAAGAATAAGCCTAGGGAGGACGAAAATGACCTAAATGTTCATCCAATGACACAAATGAACTTATTGGATTCACATGATTGGTTAAAAACCCTATTTGGACAAGAATAAGCCTTGGGAGGACGAAAATGACATAAATGTTCGTCTAATGACACAAATGAACTTATTGGATGCACAAGATTGGTTAAAAACCATAATTGGACAAGAATAAGCCTAGGGAGGACAAAAATGACCTAAATGTTCGTCCAATGACACAAACACACCTATTGAATGCACAAGATTACATAAAAACCCTAATTGGACAAGAATAAGACTAGGGAGGACGAACATGACCTAAATGTTTATCCAATGACACAAACACACCTATTGGATGCACAAGATTGGTTAAAAACCCTAATTGGACAAGAATAAGCCTAGGGAAGATGAAAATGACCTAAATAATCATCCAATGACACAAATGAACTTATTGGATGCACAAGATTGGTTAAAAACCCTAATTGGACAAGAATAAGCCTAGGGAGGACGAAAATGACCTAAATGTTCATCCAATGACACAAATCAACTTATTGGATGCACAAGATTGGTTAAAACCCCTAATTGGACAAGAATAAGCCTAGGGAGGACGAAAATGATCTAAATGTTCATCCAATGACACAACACACCTATTGGTTGCACAAGATTGCATAAAAACCCTAATTGGACAAGAATAAGACTAGGGAGGACAAAAATGACCTAAATGTTCCTCCAATGACACAAATGAACTTATTGGATGCACAAGGTTGGTTAAAAACCCTAATTGGACAAGAATAAGCCTAGGGAGGACGAAAATGTCCTAAATGTTCAACCAATTACACAAATGAACTTATTGGATGCACAAGGTTGGTTAAAAACCTTAATTGGACAAGAATAAGCCTAGGGAGGACGAAAATGACCTAAATGTCCGTCCAATGACACAAACACGCCTATTGGATGCACAAGATTGCATAAAAACCCTAATTGGACAAGAATAAGCCTAGGGAGAACGAAAATGACATAAATGATCCTCCAATGACACAAATGAACTTATTGGATGCACAAGGTTGGCTAAAAACCCTAATTGGACAAGAATAAGTCTAGGGAGGACGAAAATGACCTAAATGTTCATCCAATGACACAAATGAACTTATTGGATGCACAAGGTTGGTTAAAAACCCTAATTGGACAAGAATAAGCCTAGGGAGGACGAAAATGACCTAAATGTTCATCCAATGACACAAAGCAACTTATTGGATGCACATGATTGGTTAAAAACCCTAATTGGACAAGAATAAGCCTAGGGAAGACGAAAATGACCTAAATGTTCGTCTAATGACACAAATGAACTTATTGGATGCACAAGATTGGTTAAAAACCCTAATTGGACAAGAATAAACCAAGGGAGGACGAAAATGACCTAAATGTTCATCCAATGACACAAATGAACTTATTGGATTCACAAGATTGGTTAAAAACCCTAATTGGACAAGAATAAGCCTAGGGAGGGCGAAAATGACCTAAATGTTCGTCCAATGACACAACCACACCTATTGGAAGCACAAGATTGCATAAAAATCCTAATTGGACAAGAATAAGACTAGGGAGGACGAAAATGACCTAAATGTTCCCCCAATGACACAAACACACCTATTGGATGCACAAGATTGCATAAAAATCCTAATTGGACAAGAATAAGACTAGGGAGGATGAAAATGACCTAAATGATCATCCAATGACACAAATGAACTTATTGGATGCACAAGATTGGTTAAAAACCCTAATTGGACAAGAATAAGCCTAGGGAGGACGAAAATGACCTAAATGTTCATCCAATGACACAAATGAACTTATTGGATGCACATGATTGGTTAAAAACCCTAATTGGACAAGAATAAGCCTAGGGAGGGCGAAAATGACCTAAATGTTCGTCCAATGACACAAACACACCTCTTGGATGCACAAGATTGCATAAAAACCCTAATTGGACAAGAATAAGACTAGGGAGGACGAAAATGACCTAAATGTTCATCCAATGACACAAACACACATATTGGATGCACAAGATTGCTTAAAACCCTAATTGGACGAGAATAAGACTAGGGAGGACGAAAATGACCTAAATGTTCATCCAATGACACAAATGAACTTATTGGATGCACAAGATTGGTTAAAAACCCTAATTGGACAAGAATAAGCCTAGGGAGGACGAAAATGACCTAAATGTTCATCCAATGACACAAATGAACTTATTGGATGCACAAGATTGGTTAAAAACCCTAATTGGACAAGAATAAGCCTAGGGAGGACGAAAATGACCTAAATGTACATCCAATTACACAAATGAACTTATTGGATGCACAAGATTGGTTAAAAACCCTAATTGGACACGAATAAGCCTAGGGAGGACGAAAATGACCCAAATGTTTGTCCAATGACACAAACACACCTATTGGATGCACAAGATTGCATAAAAACCCTAATTGGACAAGAATAAGACTAGGGAGGACGAAAATGACCTAAATGTTCCTCCAATGACAAAAACACACCTATTGGATGCACAAGATTGCATAAAAACCCTAATTGGACAAGAATAAGACTAGGGAGGACGAAAATGACCTAAATGTTCATCCAATGACACAAATGAACTTATTGGATGCACAAGATTGGTTAAAAACCCTAATTGGACAAGAATAAGCATAGGGAGGACGAAAATGACCAAAACGTTCATCCAATGACACAAACCCACATATTGGATGCACAAGATTGCTTAAAACCCTAAATTGGACAAGAATAAGACTAGGGAGGACGAAAATGACCTAAAAGTTCATCCAATGACACAAATGAACTTATTGAATGCACAAGATTGGTTAAAAACCCTAATCGGACAAGAATAAGCCTAGGGAGGATGAAAATGACCTAAATGTTCTTCCAATGACACAAACACACCTATTGGATGCACAAGATTGCATAAAAACCCTAATTGGACAAGAATAAGACTAGGGAGGACGAAAATGACCTAAATGTTCCTCCAATGACACAAACACACCTATTGGATGCACATGATTGCATAAAAACCCTAATTGGACAAGAATAAGACTAGGGAGGACGAAAATGACCTAAATGTTCATCCAATGACACTAATGAACTTATTGAATGCACAAGATTGGTTAAAAACCCTAATCGGACAAGAATTAGCCTAGGGAGGACGAAAATGACCTAAATGTTCGTCCAATGACACAAACACACCTATTGGATGCACAAGATTGCATAAAAACCCTAATTGGACAAGAATAAGACTAGGGAGGACGAAAATGACCTAAATGTTCCTCCAATGACACAAACACACCTATTGGATGTACAAGATTGCATAAAAACCCTAATTGGACAAGAATAAGACTATGGAGGACGTAAATGACCTAAATGTTCCACCAATGACACAAATGAACTTATTGGATGCACAAGGTTGGTTAAAAACCCTAATTGGACAAGAATAAGCCTAGGGAGGACGAAAATGACCTAAATGTTCGTCCAATGACACAAACACACCTATTGGATGCACAAGATTGCATAAAAACCCTAATTGGACAAGAATAAGACTAGGGAGGACGAAAATGACCTAAATATTCCTCCAATGACACAAACACACCTATTGGATGCACAAGATTGCATAAAAACCCTAATTCAACAAGAATAAGACTAGGGAGGACGAAAATGACCTAAATGTTCCTCCAATGACACAAACACACCTATTGGATGCACAAGATTGCATAAAAACCCTAATTGGACAAGAATAAGACTAGGGAGGACGAAAATGACCTAAATTTTCATCCAATGACACAAATGAACTTACTGTATGCACAAGATTTTTTAAAAACCCTAATTGGACAAGAATAAGCATTGGGAGGACGAAAATTACCTAAATGTTCATCCAATGACACAAACACACATATTGGATGCACAAGATTGCTTAAAACCCTAATTGGACAAGAATAAGACTAGGGAGGACGAAAATGACCTAAATGTTCATCGAATGACACAAATGAACTTATTGGATGCACAAGATTGGTTAAAAAACCCTAATTGGACAAGAATAAGCATAGGGAGGAAAAACATGACCTAAATGTTCATCCAATGACACAAATGAACTTATTGGATGCAAAAGACTGGTTAAAAACGCTATTTGGACAAGAATAAGCCTAGGGATGACGAAAATGACCTAAATGTTCGTCCAATGACACAAACACACCTATTGGATGCACAAGATTGCATAAAAACCCTAATTGGACAAGAATAAGACTAGGGAGGACGAAAATGACCTAAATGTTCATCCAATGACACAAACACACATATTGGATGCACAAGATTGCTTAAAACCCTAATTGGACAAGAAAAAGACTAGGGAGGACGAAAATGACCTAAATGTTCCTACAATGACACAAACACACCTATTGGATGCACAAGATTGCATAAAAACCCTAATTGGACAAGAATAAGACTAGGGAGGACGAAAATGACCTAAATGTTCCTCCAATGACACAAATGAACTTATTGGATGCACAAGGTTGGTTAATAACCCTATTGGACAAGAATAAGCCTAGGGAGTACGAAAATGACCTAAATGTTCAACCAATGACACAAATGAACTTATTGGATGCACAAGATTACATAAAAACCCTAATTGGACAAGAATAAGACTAAGGAGGACGAAAATGACCTAAATGTTTATCCAATGACACAAACACACCTATTGGATGCACAAGATTGCATAAAAACCCTAATTGGACAAGAATAAGACTAGGGAGGACGAAAATGACCTAAATGTTCCTCCAATGACACAAACACACCTATTGGATGTACAAGATTGCATAAAAACCCTAATTGGACAAGAATAAGACTAGGGAGGATGAAAATGACCTAAATGTTCCTCCAATGACACAAAGGAACTTATTGGATGCACAAGGTTGGTTAATAACCCTAATTGGACAAGAATAAGCCTAGGGAGTACGAAAATGACCTAAATGTTCAACCAATGACACAAATGAACTTATTGGATGCACAAGATTACATAAAAACCCTAATTGGACAAGAATAAGACTAAGGAGGACGAAAATGACCTAAATGTTTATCCAATGACACAAACACACCTATTGGATGCACAAGATTGGTTAAAAACCCTAATTGGACAAGAATAAGCATAGGGAGGAAAAAAATGACCTAAATGTTCCTCCAATGACACAAATGAACTTATTGGATGCACAAGATTGGTTAAAAACCCTAATTGGACAAGAATAAGCCTAGGGAAGACGAAAATGACCTAAATGTTCATCCAATGACACAAATGAACTTATTGGATGCACAAGATTGGTTAAAAACCCTAATTGGACAAGAATAAGCCTAGGGAGGACGAAAATGACATAAATGTTCATCCAATGACACAAATCAACTTATTGGATGCACACGATTGGTTAAAAACCCTAATTTGACTAGAATAAGCCTAGGGAGGACGAAAATGACCTAAATGTTCGTCTAATGACACAAATGAACTTATTGGATGCACAAGATTGGTTAAAAACCCTAATTGGACAAGAATAAGCCTAGGGAGGACGAAAATGACCTAAATGTTCGTCCAATGACACAAACACACCTATTGGATGCACAAGATTGCATAAAAACCCTAATTGGACAAGAATAAGACTAGGGAGGACGAAAATGACCTAAATATTCCTCCAATGACACAAACACACCTATTGGATGCACAAGATTGTATAAAAACCCTAATTCGACAAGAATAAGACTAGGGAGGACGAAAATGACCTAAATGTTCCTCCAATGACACAAACACACCTATTGGATGCACAAGATTGCATAAAAACCCTAATTGGACAAGAATAAGACTAGAGAGGACGAAAATGACCTAAATGTTCATCCAATGACACAAATGAACTTATTGGATGCACAAGATTGGTTAAAAACCCTAATTGGAAAAGAATAAGCCTAGGGAGGACGAAAATGACCTAAATGTTCATCCAATGACACAAATGAACTTATTGGATGCACAAGATTGGTTAAAAACCCTAATTGGACAAGAATAAGCCTATGGAGAACAAAAATGACCTAAATGTTCATCCAATGACACAAACACACCTATTGGATGCACAAGATTGCTTAAAAACCCTAATTAGACAAGAATAAGACTAGGGAGGACGAAAATGACCTAAATGTTCATCCAATGACACAAACACACTTATTAGATGGACAAGATTGCTTAAAAACCCTAATTGGACAAGAATAAGCCTAGGGAGGACGAAAATGACCTAAATGTATATCCAATGACACAAATGAACTTATTGGATGCACAAGATTGGTTAAAAACCCTAATTGGACAAGAATAAGCCTATGGAGGACGAAAATGACCTAAATGTTCATCCAATGACACAAACACACCTATTGGATGCACAAGATTGCATAAAAACCCTAATTGGACAAGAATAAGACTAGGGAGGACGAAAATGACCTAAATGTTCATCCAATGACACAAATGAACATTGGATGCACAAGATTGGTTAAAAACCCTAATTGGACAAGAATAAGCCTAGGGAGGACGAAAATGACCTAAATGTTCATCCAATGACACAAATCAACTTATTGGATGCACATGATTGGTTAAAAACCCTAATTGGACAAGAATAAGCCTAGGGAGGACGAAAATGACCTAAATGTTCGTGTAATGATACAAATGAACTTATTGGATGCACAAGATTGGTTAAAAACCATAATTGGACAAGAATAAGCATAGGGAGGACGAAAATGACCTAAATGTTCGTCCAATGACACAAACACACCTATTGGATGCACAACATTGCATAAAAACCCTGATTGGACAAGAATAAGACTAGGGAGGACGAAAATGACCTAAATGTTCCTCCAATGACACAAACACACCTATTGGATGCACAAGATTGCATAAAAACCCTAATTGGACAAGAATAAGCCTAGGGACGACGAAAATGACCTAAATGTTCGTCCAATGACACAAACACACCTATTGGATGCACAAGATTGCATAAAAACCCTAATTGGACAAGAATAAGACTAGGGAGGACGAAAATGACCTAAATGTTCCTCCAATAACACAAACACACCTATTGGATGCACAAGATTGGTTAAAAACCCTAATTGGACCAGCATAAGCCTAGGGAGGACGACAACGACCTAAATGTTCGTCTAATGACACAAACACACCTATTGGATGCACAAGATTGCATAAAAACCCTAATTGGACAAGAATAAGACTAGGGAGGACGAAAATGACCTAAATGATCATCCAATGACACAAATGAACTTATTGGATGCACAAGGTTGGTTAAAAACCCTAATTGGACAAGAATAAGCCTAGGGACGACGAAAATGACCTAAATGTTCGTCCAATGACACAAACACACCTATTGGATGCACAAGATTGCATAAAAACCCTAATTGGACAAGAATAAGACTAGGGAGGACGAAAATGACCTAAATGTTCCTCCAATAACACAAACACACCTATTGGATGCACAAGATTGCATAAAAACCCTAATTCGACAAGAATAAGACTAGGGAGGACGTAAATGACCTAAATGTTCAACCAATGACACAAATGAACTTATTGCATACACAAGGTTGGTTAAAAACCCTAATTGGACAAGAATAAGCCTAGGGAGGACGAAAATGACCTAAATGTCAACCAATAACACAAATGAACTTATTGGATGCACAAGGTTGGTTAAAAACCCTAATTGGACAAGAATAAGCCTAGGGAGGACGAAAATGACCTAAATGTTCGTCCAATGACACAAACACACCTATTGGATGCAAAGGATTGCATAAAAACCCTAATTGGACAAGAATAAGCCTAGGGAGGCCGAAAATGACCTAAATGTTTGTCCAATGACACAAACACACCTATTGGATGCACAAGATTGCATAAAAACCCTAATTGGACAAGAACAAGCCTAGGGAGGACGAAAATGACCTAAATGTTCATCCAATGACACAAATGAACTTATTGGATGCACAATATTGGTTAAAAACCCTAATTGGACAAGAATAAGCCTAGGGAGGACGTAAATGACCTAAATGTTCATCCAATGACACAAATGAACTTATTGGATGCACAAGATTGGTTAAAAACCCTAATTGGACACGAATAAGCCTAGGGAGGACGAAAATGACCTAAATGTCCGTCCAATGACACAAACACACCTATTGGATGCACAAGATTGCATAAAAACCCTAATTGGACAAGAATAAGCCTAGGGAGGACGAAAATGACCTAAATGTTCATCCAATGACACAAATGAACTTATTGGACGCACAAGATTGGTTAAAAACCCTAATTGGACAAGAATAAGCATAGGGAGGACGAAAATGACCTAAATGTTCATCCAATGACACAAACACACATATTGGATGCACAAGATTGCTTAAAACCCTAATTGGACAAGAATTAGACTAGGGAGGACGGAAATGACCTAAATTATCATCCAATGACACAAATGAACTTATTGGATGCACAAGATTGGTTAAAAACCCTAATTGGACAAGAATAAGCCTATGGAGGGCGAAAATGACCTAAATGTTCGTCCTATGAAACAAATGAACTTATTGGATGCACAAGATTGGTTAAAAACCCTAATTGGACAAGAATAAGCCTAGGGAGGACGAAAATGACCTAAATGTTCATCCAATGACACAAATGAACTTATTGGATGCACATGATTGGTTAAAAACCCTAATTGGACAAGAATAAGCCTAGGGAGGACGAAAATGACCTAAATGTTCATCCAATGACACAAATGAACTTATTGGATGCACATGATTGGTTAAAAACCCTAATTGGACAAGAATAAGACTAGGGAGGACGAAAATGACCTAAATGTTCGTCTAATGACACAAATGAACTTATTGGATGCACAAGATTGGTTAAAAACCCTAATTGGACAAGAATAAGCCTAGGGAGGACGAAAATGACCTAAATGTTCGTCCAATGACACAAACATACCTATTGGATGCACAAGATTGCATAAAAACCCTAATTGGACAAGAATAAGACTAGGGAGGACGAAAATGACCTAAATGTTCCTCCAATGACACAAATGAACTTATTGGATGCACAAGATTGGCTAAAAACCCTTATTGGACAAGAATAAGCCTAGGGAGGACGAAAATGACCTAAATGTTCATCCAATGACACAAATGAACTTATTGGATGCACAAGATTGGTTAAAAACCCTAATTGAACAAGAATAAGCCTAGGGAGGACGAAAATGACCTAAATGTTCATCCAATGACACAAATCAACTTATTGGATGCACATGATTAGTTAAAAACCCTAATGGGACCAGAATAAGCCTAGGGAGGACGAAAATGACCTAAATGTTCCTCCAATGACACAAATGAACTTATTGGATGCACAAGATTGGCTAAAAACCCTAAATGGACAAGAATAAGCCTTGGGAGGACGAAAATGACCTAACTGTTCATCCAATGACACAACTGAACTTATTGGATGCACAAGATTGGTTAAAAACCCTAATTGGACAAGAATAAGCCTAGGGAGGACGAAAATGACCTAAATGTTCATCCAATGACACAAATGAACTTATTGGATTCACATGATTGGTTAAAAACCCTAATTGGACAAGAATAAGCCTAGGGAGGACGAAAATGACATAAATGTTCGTCTAATGACACAAATGAACTTATTGGATGCACAAGATTGGTTAAAAACCATAATTGGACAAGAATAAGCCTAGGGAAGACGAAAATGACCTAAATGTTCGTCCAATGACACAAACACACCTATTGAATGCACAAGATTGCATAAAAACCCTAATTGGACAAGAATAAGACTAGGGAGGACGAAAATGACCTAAATGTTCCTCCAATGACACAAATGAACTTATTGGATGCACAAGATTGACTAAAAACCCTAATTGGACAAGAATAAGCCTAGGGAGGACGAAAATGACCTAAATGTTCATCCAATGACACAAATGAACTTATTGGATGCACAAGATTGGTTAAAAACCCTAATTGAACAAGAATAAGCCTAGGGAGGACGAAAATGACCTAAATGTTCCTCCAATGACACAAATGAACTTATTGGATGCACAAAATTTGCTAAAAACCCTAATTGGACAAGAATAAGCCAAGAGAGGACGAAAATGACATAAATGTTCATCCAATGACACAAATGATTTTATTGGATGCACGAGGTTGGTTAAAAACCCTAATTGGACAAGAATAAGCCTAGGGAGGACGAAAATGACCTAAATGTTCGTCCAATGACACAAACACACCTATTGGATGCACAAGATTGCATAAAAACCCTAATTGGACAAGAATAAGACTAGGGAGGACGAAAATGACCTAAATATTCCTCCAATGACACAAACACACCTATTGGATGCACAAGATTGGTTTAAAACCCTAATTGGACAAGAATAAGCCTAGGGAGGACGAAAATGACGTAAATGTTCGTCCAATGACACAAACACACCTATTGGATGCACAAGATTGCATAAAAACCCTAATTGGACAAGAATAGGACTAGGGAGGACGAAAACGACCTAAATGTTCGTCTAATGACACAAATGAACTTATTGGATGCACAAGATTGGCTAAAAACCCTAATTGGACAAGAATAAGCCTAGGGAGGACGAAAATGACCTAAATGTTCATCCAATGACACAAATGAACATTTATTGGATGCACAAGATTGGTTAAAAATCCTAACTAGACAAGAATAAGCCTAGGGAGGACGAAAATGACCTAAATGTTCGTCCAATGACACAAACACACCTATTGGATGCACAAGATTGCATAAAAACCCTAATTGGACAAGAATAAGACTAGGAAGGCGAAAATGACCTAAATGTTCCTCCAATGACACAAACACACCTATTGGATGCACAAGATTGGTTAAAAACCCTAATTGGACAAGAATAAGCCTAGGGAGGGCGAAAATGACCTAAATGTTCGTCCAATGACACAAACAAACCTATTGGATGCACAAGATTGCATAAAAACCCTAATTGGACAAAAATAAGACTAGGGAGGACGAAAATGACCTAAATGTGCATCCAATGACACAAATGAACTTATTGGATGCACAAGATTGGCTAAAAACCCTAAATGGACAAGAATAAGCTTAGGGAGGACGAAAATGACCTAACTGTTCATCCAATGACACAACTGAACTTATTGGATGCACAAGATTGGCTAAAAACCCTAAATGGACAAGAATAAGCCTTGGGAGGACGAAAATGACCTAAATGTTCATCCAATGACACAAATGAACTTATTGGATTCACATGATTGGTTAAAAACCCTATTTGGACAAGAATAAGCCTTGGGAGGACGAAAATGACATAAATGTTCGTCTAATGACACAAATGAACTTATTGGATGCACAAGATTGGTTAAAAACCATAATTGGACAAGAATAAGCCTAGGGAGGACAAAAATGACCTAAATGTTCGTCCAATGACACAAACACACCTATTGAATGCACAAGATTACATAAAAACCCTAATTGGACAAGAATAAGACTAGGGAGGACGAACATGACCTAAATGTTTATCCAATGACACAAACACACCTATTGGATGCACAAGATTGGTTAAAAACCCTAATTGGACAAGAATAAGCCTAGGGAAGATGAAAATGACCTAAATAATCATCCAATGACACAAATGAACTTATTGGATGCACAAGATTGGTTAAAAACCCTAATTGGACAAGAATAAGCCTAGGGAGGACGAAAATGACCTAAATGTTCATCCAATGACACAAATCAACTTATTGGATGCACAAGATTGGTTAAAAACCCTAATTGGACAAGAATAAGCCTAGGGAGGACGAAAATGATCTAAATGTTCATCCAATGACACGACACACCTATTGGTTGCACAAGATTGCATAAAAACCCTTATTGGACAAGAATAAGACTAGGGAGGACAAAAATGACCTAAATGTTCCTCCAATGACACAAATGAACTTATTGGATGCACAAGGTTGGTTAAAAACCCTAATTGGACAAGAATAAGCATAGGGAGGACGAAAATGTCCTAAATGTTCAACCAATTACACAAATGAACTTATTGGATGCAAAAGGTTAAAAACCCTAATTGGACAAGAATAAGCCAAGGGAGGACGAAAATGACCTAAATGTTCGTCCAATGACACAAACACGCCTATTGGATGCACAAGATTGCATAAAAACCCTAATTGGACAAGAATAAGCCTAGGGAGGACGAAAATGACATAAATGATCCTCCAATGACACAAATGAACTTATTGGATGCACAAGGTTGGCTAAAAACCCTAATTGGACAAGAATAAGTCTAGGGAGGACGAAAATGACCTAAATGTTCATCCAATGACACAAATGAACTTATTGGATGCACAAGGTTGGTTAAAAACCCTAATTGGACAAGAATAAGCCTAGGGACGACGAAAATGACCTAAATGTTCGTCCAATGACACAAACACACCTATTGGATGCACAAGATTGCATAAAAACCCTAATTGGACAAGAATAAGACTAGGGAGGACGAAAATGACCTAAATGTTCCTCCAATAACACAAACACACCTATTGGATGCACAAGATAGGTTAAAAACCCTAATTGGACAAGCATAAGCCTATGGAGGACGAAAACGACCTAAATGTTCGTCTAATGACACAAACACACCTATTGGATGGACAAGATTGCATAAATACCCTTATTGGACAAGAATAAGACTAGGGAGGACGAAAATGACCTAAATGTTCATCCAATGACACAAATGAACTTATTGGATGCACAAGATTGGATAAAAACCATAATTGGACAAGAATAAGCATAGGGAGGACTAAAATGACCTAAATGTTCATCCAATTACACAAATGAACTTATTGGATGCACCAGGTTGGTTAAAAACCCTAATTGGACAAGAATAAGCCTAGGGACGATGAAAATGACCTAAATGTTCGTCCAATGACACAAACCCACCTATTGGATGCACAAGATTGCATAAAAACCCAAATTGGACAATAATAAGACTATGGAGGACGAAAATGACCTAAATGTTCCTCCAATGACACAAACACACCTATTGGATGCACAAGATTGGTTAAAAACCCTAATTGGACAAGAATAAGCATAGGGAGGACGAAAATGACCTAAATGTTCAACCAATGACACAAACACACCTATTGGATGCACAAGATTGCATAAAAA
>JBBPBR010000103.1:832-89921 GCA_037974775.1 Cicer pinnatifidum
CTTATTCTTGTTCAATTAGGGTTTTTAACCAATCTTGTGCATCCAATAAGTTCATTTGTGTCATTGGATGAACATTTAGGTCATTTTCGTCTTCGCTAGGCTTATTCTTATCCAATTAGGGTTTTTAACCAATCTTGTGCATCCAATAGGTGTGTTTGTGTCATTGGATGAACATTTAGGTCATTTTCGTCCTCCCTAGGCTTATTCTTGTCCAATTAGGGTTTTTAACCAATCTTGTGCATCCAATAAGTTCATTTGTGTCATTGGGTGAACATTTAGGTCATTTTCGTCCTTCCTAGGCTCATTCTTGTGCAATTAGGGTTTCTAACCAATCTTGTGCATCCAATAGGTGAGTTTGTGTCATTGGATGAACATTTAGGTCATTTTCGTCCTCCCTAGGCTTATTCTTGTCCAATTAGGGTTTTTAACCAATCTTGTGCATCCAATAAGTTCATTTGTGTCATTGGATGAACATTTAGGTCATTTTTGCGTCCCTAGTCTTATACTTGTCCAATTAGGATTTTTAACCAATCTTGTGCATCCAATAAGTTCATTTGTGTCATTAGACAAACATTTAGGTCATTTTCATCCTCCCTAGGCTTATTCTTGTCCAATTAGGGTTTTTGTGTAATCTTGTGCATTCAATAGGTGTGTTTGTGTCATTGGACGAACATTTAGGTCATTTTCGTCCTCCCTAGGCTTATTCTTGTCCGATTAGGGTTTTTAACCAATCTTGTGCATCCAATAAGTTCATTTGTGTCATTAGACGAACATTTATGTCATTTTCGTCCTCCCTAGGCTTATTCTTGTCCAATTAGGGTTTTTAACCAATCATGTGAATCCAATAAGTTGATTTGTGTCATTGGATGAACATTTAGGTCATTTTCGTCCTCCCTAGGCTTATTCTTGTCCAATTAGGATTTTTAACCAATCTTGTGCATCCAATAAGTTCAGTTGTGTCATTGGATGAACAGTTAGGTCATTTTCGTCCTCCCAAGGCTTATTCTTGTCCATTTAGGGTTTTTAGCCAATATTGGGTATCCAATAAGTTGATTTGTGTCATTGGATGAACATTTAGGTCATTTTCGTCCTGCCTAGGCTTATTCTTGTTCAATTAGGGTTTTTAACCAATCTTGTGCATCCAATAAGTTCATTTGTGTCATTGGATGAACATTTAGGTCATTTTCGTCTTCGCTAGGCTTATTCTTATCCAATTAGGGTTTTTAACCAATCTTGTGCATCCAATAGGTGTGTTTGTGTCATTGGATAAACATTTAGGTCATTTTCGTCCTCCCTAGGCTTATTGTTGTCCAATTAGGGTTTTTAACCAATCTTGTGCATCCAATAAGTTCATTTGTGTCATTGGATGAACATTTAGGTCATTTTCGTCGCCCTAGTCTTATACTTGTCCAATTAGGATTTTTAACCAATCTTGTGCATCCAATTAGTTCATTTGTGTCATTAGTCAAACATTTAGGTCATTTTCGTCCTCCGTAGGCTTATTCTTGTCCAATTAGGGTTTTTATGTAATCTTGTGCATTCAATAGGTGTGTTTGTGTCATTGGACGAACATTTAGGTCATTTTCGTCCTCCCTAGGCTTATTCTTGTCCAATTAGGGTTTTTAACCAATCTTGTGCATCCAATAAGTTCATTTGTGTCATTAGACGAACATTTATGTCATTTTCGTCCTCCCTAGGCTTATTGTTGTCCAATTAGGGTTTTTAACCAATCATGTGAATCCAATAAGTTGATTTGTGTCATTGGATGAACATTTAGGTCATTTTCGTCCTCCCTAGGCTTATTCTTGTCCAATTAGGATTTTTAACCAATCTTGTGCATCCAATAAGTTCAGTTGTGTCATTGGATGAACAGTTAGGTCATTTTCGTCCTCCCAAGGCTTATTCTTGTCCATTTAGGGTTTTTAGCCAATATTGTATATCCAATAAGTTCATTTGTGTCATTGGAGGAACATTTAGGTCATATTCGTCCTCCCTAGGCTTATTCTTGTCCAATTAGGGTTTTTAACCAATCATGTGCATCCAATAAGTTGATTTGTGTCATTGGATGAACATTTAGGTCATTTTCGTCCTGCCTAGGCTTATTCTTGTTCAATTAGGGTTTTTAACCAATCTTGTGCATCCAATAAGTTCATTTGTGTCATTAGTCAAACATTTAGGTCATTTTCGTCCTCCGTAGGCTTATTCTTGTCCAATTAGGGTTTTTATGTAATCTTGTGCATTCAATAGGTGTGTTTGTGTCATTGGACGAACATTTAGGTCATTTTCGTCCTCCCTAGGCTTATTCTTGTCCAATTAGGGTTTTTAACCAATCTTGTGCATCCAATAAGTTCATTTGTGTCATTAGACGAACATTTATGTCATTTTCGTCCTCCCTAGGCTTATTGTTGTCCAATTAGGGTTTTTAACCAATCATGTGAATCCAATAAGTTGATTTGTGTCATTGGATGAACATTTAGGTCATTTTCGTCCTCCCTAGGCTTATTCTTGTCCAATTAGGATTTTTAACCAATCTTGTGCATCCAATAAGATCAGTTGTGTCATTGGATGAACAGTTAGGTCATTTTCGTCCTCCCAAGGCTTATTCTTGTCCATTTAGGATTTTTAGCCAATATTGTGTATCCAATAAGTTCATTTGTGTCATTGGAGGAACATTTAGGTCATTTTCGTCCTCCCTAGGCTTATTCTTGTCCAATTAGGGTTTTTAACCAATCATGTGCATCCAATAAGTTGATTTGTGTCATTGGATGAACATTTAGGTCATTTTCGTCCTGCCTAGGCTTATTCTTGTTCAATTAGGGTTTTTAACCAATCTTGTGCATCCAATAAGTTTATTTGTGTCATTGGATGAACATTTAGGTCATTTTCGTCTTCGCTAGGCTTATTCTTATCCAATTAGGGTTTTTAACCAATCTTGTGCATCCAATAGGTGTGTTTGTGTCATTGGATAAACATTTAGGTCATTTTCCTCCTCCCTAGTCTTATTCTTGTCCAATTAGGGTTATTAGGTAATCTTGTGCATTCAATAGGTGTGTTTGTGTCATTGGACGAACATTTAGGTCATTTTCGTCCTCCCTAGCCTTATTCTTGTCCGATTAGGGTTTTTAACCAATCTTGTGCATCCAATAAGTTCAGTTGTGTCATTGGATGAACAGTTAGGTCATTTTTGTCCTCCCAAGGCTTATTCTTGTCCATTTAGGGTTTTTAACCAATCTTGTGCATCCAATAAGTTCATTTGTGTCGTTGGATGAACATTTAGGTCATTTTCGTCCTCCCTAGGCTTATTCTTGTCCATTTAGGGTTTTTCGCCAATTTTGTGCATCCAATAAGTTCATTTGTGTTATTGGAGGAACATTTATGTCATTTTCGTCCTCCCTAGTCTTATTCTTGTCCAATTAGGGTTTTTATGCAATCTTGTGCATCCAATAGGTGTGTTTGTGTCATTGGACGAACATTTAGGTCATTTTCGTCCTCCCTATGCTTATTCTTGTCCAATTAGGGTTTTTAACCAATTTTGTGCATCCAATAAGTTCATTTGTATCATTACACGAACATTTAGGTCATTTTCGTCCTCCCTAGGCTTATTCTTGTCCAATTAGGGTTTTTAACCAATCATGTGCATCCAATAAGTTGATTTGTGTCATTGGATGAACATTTAGGTCATTTTCGTCCTCCCTAGGCTTATTCTTGTCCAATTAGGGTTTTTAACCAATCTTGTGCATCCAATAGGTGTGTTTGTGTCATTGGAGGAACATTTAGGTCATTTTCGTCCTCCCTAGTCTTATTCTTGTCCAATAAGGGTTTTATGCAATGTTGTGCATCCAATAGGTGTGTTTGTGTCATTGGACGAACATTTAGGTCATTTTCGTCCTCCCTATGCTTATTCTTGTCCAATTAGGGTTTTTAACCAATCTTGTGCATCCAATAAGTTCATTTGTATCATTACACGAACATTTAGGTCATTTTTGTCCTCCCTAGGCTTATTCTTGTCCAATTAGGGTTTTTAACCAATCATGTGCATCCAATAAGTTGATTTGTGTCATTGGATGAACATTTAGGTCATTTTCGTCCTCCCTAGGCTTATTCTTGTCCAATTAGAGTTTTTAACCAATCTTGTGCATCCAATAAGTTCATTTGTGTCATTGGATGAACATTTAGGTCATTTTCGTCCTCACTAGGCTTATTCCTGTCCAATTAGGGTTTTTAGCCAATCTTGTGCATCCAATAAGTGCATTTGTGTCATTATAGGAACATTTAGGTCATTTTCGTCCACCCTAGTCTTATTCTTGTCCAATTAGAATTTTTATGCAATCTTGTGCATCCAATAGGTGTGTTTGTGTCATTGGACGAACATTTAGGTCATTTTCGTCCTCCCTAGGCTTATTCTTGTCCAATTAGGGTTTTTAACCAATCTTGTGCATCCAATAGGTGTGTTTGTGTCATTGGAGGAACATTTAGGTCATTTTCGTCCTCCCTAGTCTTATTCTTGTCCAATTAGGGTTTTTATGCATCCAATAGGTGTGTTTGTGTCATTGGACGAACATTTAGGTCATTTTCGTCCTCCCTAGTCTTATTCTTGTCCAATTAGGGTTTTTATGCAATCTTGTGCATCCAATAGGTGTGTTTGTGTCATTGGAAGGACATTTAGGTCATTTTCGTCCTCCCTAGGCTTATTCTTGTCCGATTAGGGTTTTTAACCAATCTTGTGCATTCAATAAGTTCATTTGTGTCATTGGATGAACATTTAGGTCATTTTCGTCCTCCCTAGTCTTATTCTTGTCTAATTAGGGTTTTAAGCAATCTTGTGCATCCAATATGTGGGTTTGTGTCATTGGATGAACTTTTAGGTCATTTTAGTCCTCCCTATGCTTATTCTTGTCCAATTAGGGTTTTTAACCAATCTTATGCATCCAATAAGTTCATTTGTGTTATTGGATGAACATTTAGGTCATTTTCGTCCTCCCTAGTCTTATTCTTGTCCAATTAGGGTTTTTATGCAATCTTGTGCATCCAATAGGTGTGTTTGTGTCATTGGACGAACATTTAGGTCATTTTCGTCCTCCCTAGGCTTATTCTTGTCCAATTAGGGTTTTTAACCAATCTTGTGCATCCAATAAGTTCGTTTGTGTCATTGGATGAACATTTAGGTCATTTTCGTCCTCCCTAGGCTTATTCTTGTCCAATTAGGATTTTTAACCAATCTTGTGCATCCAATAAGTTCATTTGTGTCATTGAATGAACATTTACGACATTTTCGTCCTCCCTAGGCTTATTCTTGTCCAATTAGGGTTTTCAACCAATCTTGTGCATCCAATAAGTTCATTTGTGTCATTGGATGAACATTTAGGCCATTTTCGTCCTCCCTAGGCTTATTCTTGTCCAATTAGGGTTTTTAACCAATCTTGTGCATCCAATAAGTTCATTTGTGTCATTGGATGAACATTTAGGTCATTTTCGTCCTCCCTAGGCTTATTCTTGTCCAATTAGGGTTTTTAGCCAATCTTGTGCATTCAATAAGTTCATTTATGTCATTGGAGGAACATTTAGGTCATTTTCGTCCTCCCTAGTCTTATTCTTGTCCAATTAGGGTTTTTATGCAATCTTGTGCATCCAATAGGTGTGTTTGTGTCATTGGACGAACATTTAGGTCATTTTCGTCCTCCCTAGGCTTATTCTTGTCCAATTAGGGTTTTTAACCAATCTTGTGCATCCGATAGGTGTGTTTGTGTCATTGGAGGAACATTTAGGTCATTTTCGTCCTCCCTAGTCTTATTCTTGTCCAATTAGGGTTTTTATGCAATCTTGTGCATCCAATAGGTGTGTTTGTGTCATTGGACGAACATTTAGGTCTTTTTCGTCCTCCCTAGGCTTATTCTTGTCCAATTAGGGTTTTTAACCAATCTTGTGCATCCAATAGGTGTGTTTGTGTCATTGGAGGAACATTTAGGTCATTTTCGTCCTCCCTAGTCTTATTCTTGTCCAATTAGGGTTTTTATGCATTCTTGTGCATCCAATAGGTGTGTTTGTGTCATTGGACGAACATTTAGGTCATTTTCGTCCTCCCTAGGCTTATTCTTGTCCAATTAGGGTTTTTAACCAATCTTGTGCATCCAATAAGTTCATTTGTGTCATTGGATGATCATTTAGGTCATTTTTTTCCTCCCTAGTCTTATTCTTGTCGAATTAGGGTTTTTATGCAATCTTGTGCATCCAATAGGTGTGTTTGTGTCATTGGACGAACATTTAGGTCATTTTCGTCCTCCCTAGGCTTATTCTTGTCCAATTAGGGTTTTTAACCAATCTTGTGCATCCAATAAGTTCATTTGTGTCATTGGATGATCATTTAGGTCATTTTCGTCCTCCCTAGTCTTATTCTTCTCCAATTAGGGTTTTAAGCAATCTAGTGCATCCAATATGTGTGTTTGTGTCATTGGAAAAACATTTAGGTCATTTTCGTCCTCCTGATGCTTATTCTTGTCCAATTAGGGTTTTTAACCAATCTTGTGCATACAATAAGTTCATTTGTGTCATTGGATGAACATTTAGGTAATTTTCGTCATCCCTAGTCTTATTCTTGTCCAATTAGGGATTTTATGCAATCTTGTGCATCCAATAGGTGTGTTTGTGTCATTGGACGAACATTTAGGTCATTTTCGTCCTCCCTAGGCTTATTCTTGTCCGTTTAATGTTTTTAACCAATCTTGTGCATCCAATAGGTGTGTTTGTGTCATTGGAGGAATATTTAGGTCATTTTCGTCCTCCCTAGTCTTATTCTTGTCCAATTAGGGATTTTATGCAATCTTGTGCATCCAATAGGCGTGTTTGTGTCATTGGACGAACATTTAGGTCATTTTCGTCCTCCCTAGGCTTATTCTTGTCCAATTAGGGTTTTTAACCAATCTTGTGCATCCAATAAGTTCATTTGTGTCATTGGACGAACATTTAGGTCATTTTCATCATCCCTAGGCTTATTCTTGTCCAATTAGGGTTTTTAAACAATCTTGTGCATCCAATATGTGTGTTTGTGTCATTGGATGAACATTTAGGTAATTTTAGTCCTCCCTATGCTTATTCTTGTCCAATTAGGGTTTTTAACCAATCTTGTGCATCCAATAAGTTCATTTGTGTCATTGGATGAACATTTAGGTCATTTTCGTCCTCCCTAGTCTTATTCTTGTCCAATTAGGGTTTTAGGCAATCTTGTGCATCCAATAGGTGTGTTTGTGTAATTAGAGGAACATTTAGGTCATTTTCGTCCTCCCTAATCTTATTCTTGTCCAATTAGGGTTTTTAACCAATCTTGTGCATACAGTAAGTTCATTTGTGTCATTGGAGGAAGATTTAGGTCATTTTCGTCCTCCCTAGTCTTATTCTTGTCCAATTAGGGTTTTTATGCAATCTTGTGCATCCAATAGGTGTGTTTGTGTCATTGGACGAACATTTAGGTCATTTTCGTCCTCCCTAGGCTTATTCTTGTCCAATTAGGGTTTTTAACCAATCTTGTGCATACAATAAGTTCATTTGTGTCATTGGATGAACATTTAGGTAATTTTCGTCATCCCTAGTCTTATTCTTGTCCAATTAGGGATTTTATGCAATCTTGTGCATCCAATAGGTGTGTTTGTGTCATTGGACGAACATTTAGGTCATTTTCGTCCTCCCTAGGCTTATTCTTGTCCAATTAGGGATTTTAACCAATCTTGTGCATCCAATAGGTGTGTTTGTGTCATTGGAGGAACATTTAGGTCATTTTCGTCCTCCCTAGTCTTATTCTTGTCCAATTAGGGATTTTATGCAATCTTGTGCATCCAATAGGTGTGTTTGTGTCATTGGACGAACATTTAGGTCATTTTCGTCCTCCCAAGGCTTATTCTTGTCCAATTAGGGTTTTTAACCAATCTTGTGCATCCAATAGGTGTGTTTGTGTCATTGGAGGAACATTTAGGTCATTTTCGTCCTCCCTAGTCTTATTCTTGTCCAATTAGGGATTTTATGCAATCTTGTGCATCCAATAGGTGTGTTTGTGTCATCAGACGAACATTTAGGTCATTTTCGTCCTCCCTAGGCTTATTCTTGTCCAATTAGGGTTTTTAACCAATCTTGTGCATCCAATAGGTGTGTTTGTGTCATTGGAGGAACATTTAGGTCATTTTCGTCCTCCCTAGTCTTATTCTTGTCCAATTAGGGATTTTATGCAATCTTGTGCATCCAATAGGTGTGTTTGTGTCATTGGACGAACATTTAGGTCATTTTCGTCCTCCCTAGGCTTATTCTTGTCCAATTAGGGTTTTTAACCAATCTTGTGCATCCAATAAGTTCATTTGTGTCATTGGATGAAAATTTAGGTCATTTTCGTCCTCCCTAGTCTTATTCTTGTCCAATTAGGGTTTTAAGCAATCTTGTGCATCCAATATGTGGGTTTGTGTCATTGGACGAACATTTAGGTCATTTTCGTCCTCCCTATGCTTATTCTTGTCCAATTAGGGTTTTTAACCAATCTTGTGCATCCAATAAGTTCATTTGTGTCATTGGATGAACATTTAGGTCATTTTCGTCCTCCCTAGTCTTATTCTTGTCCAATTAGGGTTTTTATGCAATCTTCTGCATCCAATAGGTGTGTTTGTGTCATTGGACGAACATTTAGGTCATTTTCGTCCTCCCAAGGCTTATTCTTGTCCAATTAGGGTTTTTAACCAATCTTGTGCATCCAATAGGTGTGTTTGTGTCATTGGATAAACATTTAGGTCATTTTCGTCCTCCCTAGTCTTATTCTTGTCCAATTAGGGTTTTTAGGTAATCTTGTGCAATCAATAGGTGTGTTTGTGTCATTGGACGAACATTTAGGTCATTTTCGTCCTCCCTAGGCTTATTCTTTTCCAATTAGGGTTTTTAACCAATCTTGTGCATCCAATAAGTTCATTTGTGTCATTAGACGAACATTTATGTCATTTTCGTCCTCCCTAGGCTTATTGTTGTCCAATTAGGGTTTTTAACCAATCATGTGAATCCAATAAGTTGATTTGTGTCATTGGATGAACATTTAGGTCATTTTCGTCCTCCCTAGGCTTATTCTTGTCCAATTAGGATTTTTAACCAATCTTGTGCATCCAATAAGTTCAGTTGTGTCATTGGATGAACAGTTAGGTCATTTTCGTCCTCCCAAGGCTTATTCTTGTCCATTTAGGATTTTTAGCCAATATTGTGTATCCAATAAGTTCATTTGTGTCATTGGAGGAACATTTAGGTCATTTTCGTCCTCCCTAGGCTTATTCTTGTCCAATTAGGGTTTTTAACCAATCATGTGCATCCAATAAGTTGATTTGTGTCATTGGATGAACATTTAGGTCATTTTCGTCCTGCCTAGGCTTATTCTTGTTCAATTAGGGTTTTAAACCAATCTTGTGCATCCAATAAGTTTATTTGTGTCATTGGATGAACATTTAGGTCATTTTCGTCTTCGCTAGGCTTATTCTTATCCAATTAGGGTTTTTAACCAATCTTGTGCATCCAATAGGTGTGTTTGTGTCATTGGATAAACATATAGGTCATTTTCCTCCTCCCTAGTCTTATTCTTGTCCAATTAGGGTTATTAGGTAATCTTGTGCATTCAATAGGTGTGTTTGTGTCATTGGACGAACATTTAGGTCATTTTCGTCCTCCCTAGCCTTATTCTTGTCCGATTAGGGTTTTTAACCAATCTTGTGCATCCAATAAGTTCAGTTGTGTCATTGGATGAATAGTTAGGTCATTTTTGTCCTCCCAAGGCTTATTCTTGTCCATTTAGGGTTTTTAACCAATCTTGTGCATCCAATAAGTTCATTTGTGTCGATGGATGAACATTTAGGTCATTTTCGTCCTCCCTAGGCTTATTCTTGTCCATTTAGGGTTTTTCACCAATTTTGTGCATCCAATAAGTTCATTTGTGTTATTGGAGGAACATTTATGTCATTTTCGTCCTCCCTAGTCTTATTGTTGTCCAATTAGGGTTTTTATGCAATCTTGTGCATCCAATAGGTGTATTTGTGTCATTGGACGAACATTTAGGTCATTTTCGTCCTCCCTAGGCTTATTCTTGTCCAATTAGGGTTTTTAACCAATCTTGTGCATCCAATAGGTGTGTTTGTGTCATTGGAGGAACATTTAGGTCATTTTCGTCCTCCCTAGTCTTATTCTTGTCCAATTAGGGTTTTTATGCAATCTTCTGCATCCAATAGGTGTGTTTGTGTCATTGGACGAACATTTAGGTCATTTTCGTCCTCCCAAGGCTTATTCTTGTCCAATTAGGGTTTTTAACCAATCTTGTGCATCCAATAGGTGTGTTTGTGTCATTGGATAAACATTTAGGTCATTTTCGTCCTCCCTAGTCTTATTCTTGTCCAATTAGGGTTTTTAGGTAATCTTGTGCAATCAATAGGTGTGTTTGTGTCATTGGACGAACATTTAGGTCATTTTCGTCCTGCCTAGGCTTATTCTTTTCCAATTAGGGTTTTTAACCAATCTTGTGCATCCAATAAGTTCAGTTGTGTCATTGGATGAACAGTTAGGTTATTTTCGTCCTCCCAAGGCTTATTCTTGTCCATTTAGGGTTTTTAGCCAACTTGTGCATCCAATAAGTTCATTTGTGTCATTGGAGGAACATTTAGGTCATTTTCGTCCTCCCTAGGCTTATTCTTGTCCCATTAGGGTTTTTAACTAATCATGTGCATCCAATAAGTTGATTTGTGTCATTAGATGAACATTTAGGTCATTTTCGTCCTCCCTAGGCTTATTCTTGTTCTATTAGGGTTTTTAACCAATCTTGTGCATATAATAAGTTCATTTGTGACATTGGATGAACATTTAGGTCATTTTCGTCCTACCTAGGCTTATTCTTGTCCAATTAGGGTTTTTATGCAATCTTGTGCATCCAATAGGTGTGTTTGTGTCATTGGACGAACATTTAAGTCATTTTCGCCCTCCCTAGGCTTATTCTTGTCCAATTAGGGTTTTTAACCAATCGTGTGCATCCAATAAGTTGATTTGTGTAATTGGATGAACATTTAGGTCATTTTCGTCCTCCCAAGGCTTATTCTTGTCCAATTAGGGTTTTTAACCAATCTTGTGCATCCAATAAGTTCATTTGTGTCATTGGATGATTATTTAGGTCATTTTCGTCTTCCCTAGGCTTATTCTTGTCCAATTAGGGTTTTTAACCAATCTTGTGCATCCAATAGGTGTGTTTGTGTCATTGGATAAACATTTAGGTCATGTTCGTCCTCCCTAGTCTTATTCTTGTCCAATTAGGGTTTTTATGTAATCTTGTGCATTCAATAGGTGTGTTTGTGTCATTGGACGAACATTTAGGTCATTTTCGTCTTCCCTAGGCTTATTCTTGTCCAATTATGGTTTTTAACCAATCTTGTGCATCCAATAAGTTCATTTGTGTCATTAGACGAACAATTATGTCATTTTCGTCCTCCCTAGGCTTATTCTTGTCCAATTAGGGTTTTTAACCAATCATGTGAATCCAATAAGTTGATTTGGGTCATTGGATGAACATTTAGGTCATTTTCGTCCTCCCTAGGCTTATTCTTGTCCAATTAGGGTTTTCAACCAATCTTGTGCATCCAATAAGTTCAGTTGTGTCATTGGATGAACAGTTAAGTCATTTTCGTCCTCCCAAGGCTTATTCTTGTCCATTTAGGGTTTTTAGCCAATCTTGTGCATCCAATAAGTTCAGTTGTGTCATTGGATGAACAGTTAGGTCATTTTCGTCCTCCCTAAACTTATTCTTGTCCATTTAGGGTTTTTAGCCAATCTTGTGCATCCAATAAGTTCATTTGTGTCATTGGATGAACATTTAGGTCACTTTCGTCCTCCCTAGGCTTATTCTTGTCCAATTAGGGTTTTTAACCAATCTTGTCCATCCAATAGATGTGTTTGTGTCATTGGAGGAACATTTAGGTCATTTTCGTCCTCCCTAGGCTTATTCTTGTCTAGTTAGGATTTTTTACCAATCTTGTGCATCCAATAAATGTTCATTTGTGTCAATGGATGAACATTTAGGTCATTTTCGTCCTCCCTAGGCTTATTCTTGTCCAATTAGGGTTTTTAACCAATCTTGTGCATCCAATAGGTGTGTTTGTGTCATTGGAGGAACGTTTAGGTCATTTTCGTCCTCCCTAGTCTTATTCCTGTCCAATTAGGGTTTTTATGCAATCTTGTGCATCCAATAGGTGTGTTTGTGTCATTGGACGAACATTTAGGTCATTTTAGTGCTCCCTAGGCTTATTCTTGTCCAATTAGGGTTTTTAACCAATCTTGTGCGTCCAATAGGTGTGTTTGTGTCATTGGACGAACATTTAGGTCATTTTCGTCCTCCCTAGGCTTATTCTTGTCTAGTTAGGATTTTTTACCAATCTTGTGCATCCAATAAATGTTCATTTGTGTCATTGGATGAACATTTAGGTCATTTTCGTCCTCCCTAGGCTTATTCTTGTCCAATTAGGGTTTTTAACCAATCTTGTGCATCCAATAGGTGTGTTTGTGTCATTGGAGGAACGTTTAGGTCATTTTCGTCCTCCCTAGTCTTATTCTTGTCCAATTAGGGTTTTTATGCAATCTTGTGCATCCAATAGGTGTGTTTGTGTCATTGGACGAACATTTAGGTCATTTTAGTCCTCCCTAGGCTTATTCTTGTCCAATTATGGTTTTTAACCAATCTTGTGCATCCAATAAGTTGATTTGTGTCATTGGATGAACATTTATGTCATTTTCGTCCTCCCTAGGCTTATTCTTGTCCAATTAGGGTTTTTAGCCAATTTTGTGCATCCAATAAGTTTATTTGTGTCATTGGAGGAACATTTAGGTCATTTTCGTCCTCCCTAGGCTTATTCTTGTTCAATTAGGGTTTTTAACCAATCTTGTGCATCCAATAAGTTCATTTGTGTCATTGGATGAACATTTAGGTCATTTTCGTCCTCCCTAGTCTTATTCTTGTCCAATTAGGGTTTTTAACCAATCTTGTGCATCCAATAGGTGTGTTTGTGTCATTGGATAAACATTTAGGTCATTTTCGTCCTCCCTAGTCTTATTCTTGTCCAATTAGGGTTTTTAGGTAATCTTGTGCAATCAATAGGTGTGTTTGTGTCATTGGACGAACATTTAGGTCATTTTCGTCCTCCCTAGGCTTATTCTTTTCCAATTAGGGTTTTTAACCAATCTTGTGCATCCAATAAGTTCATTTGTGTCATTAGACGAACATTTATGTCATTTTCGTCCTCCCTAGGCTTATTGTTGTCCAATTAGGGTTTTTAACCAATCATGTGAATCCAATAAGTTGATTTGTGTCATTGGATGAACATTTAGGTCATTTTCGTCCTCCCTAGGCTTATTCTTGTCCAATTAGGATTTTTAACCAATCTTGTGCATCCAATAAGTTCAGTTGTGTCATTGGATGAACAGTTAGGTCATTTTCGTCCTCCCAAGGCTTATTCTTGTCCATTTAGGATTTTTAGCCAATATTGTGTATCCAATAAGTTCATTTGTGTCATTGGAGGAACATTTAGGTCATTTTCGTCCTCCCTAGGCTTATTCTTGTCCAATTAGGGTTTTTAACCAATCATGTGCATCCAATAAGTTGATTTGTGTCATTGGATGAACATTTAGGTCATTTTCGTCCTGCCTAGGCTTATTCTTGTTCAATTAGGGTTTTAAACCAATCTTGTGCATCCAATAAGTTTATTTGTGTCATTGGATGAACATTTAGGTCATTTTCGTCTTCGCTAGGCTTATTCTTATCCAATTAGGGTTTTTAACCAATCTTGTGCATCCAATAGGTGTGTTTGTGTCATTGGATAAACATATAGGTCATTTTCCTCCTCCCTAGTCTTATTCTTGTCCAATTAGGGTTATTAGGTAATCTTGTGCATTCAATAGGTGTGTTTGTGTCATTGGACGAACATTTAGGTCATTTTCGTCCTCCCTAGCCTTATTCTTGTCCGATTAGGGTTTTTAACCAATCTTGTGCATCCAATAAGTTCAGTTGTGTCATTGGATGAATAGTTAGGTCATTTTTGTCCTCCCAAGGCTTATTCTTGTCCATTTAGGGTTTTTAACCAATCTTGTGCATCCAATAAGTTCATTTGTGTCGATGGATGAACATTTAGGTCATTTTCGTCCTCCCTAGGCTTATTCTTGTCCATTTAGGGTTTTTCACCAATTTTGTGCATCCAATAAGTTCATTTGTGTTATTGGAGGAACATTTATGTCATTTTCGTCCTCCCTAGTCTTATTGTTGTCCAATTAGGGTTTTTATGCAATCTTGTGCATCCAATAGGTGTATTTGTGTCATTGGACGAACATTTAGGTCATTTTCGTCCTCCCTAGGCTTATTCTTGTCCAATTAGGGTTTTTAACCAATCTTGTGCATCCAATAGGTGTGTTTGTGTCATTGGAGGAACATTTAGGTCATTTTCGTCCTCCCTAGTCTTATTCTTGTCCAATTAGGGTTTTTATGCAATCTTCTGCATCCAATAGGTGTGTTTGTGTCATTGGACGAACATTTAGGTCATTTTCGTCCTCCCAAGGCTTATTCTTGTCCAATTAGGGTTTTTAACCAATCTTGTGCATCCAATAGGTGTGTTTGTGTCATTGGATAAACATTTAGGTCATTTTCGTCCTCCCTAGTCTTATTCTTGTCCAATTAGGGTTTTTAGGTAATCTTGTGCAATCAATAGGTGTGTTTGTGTCATTGGACGAACATTTAGGTCATTTTCGTCCTGCCTAGGCTTATTCTTTTCCAATTAGGGTTTTTAACCAATCTTGTGCATCCAATAAGTTCAGTTGTGTCATTGGATGAACAGTTAGGTTATTTTCGTCCTCCCAAGGCTTATTCTTGTCCATTTAGGGTTTTTAGCCAACTTGTGCATCCAATAAGTTCATTTGTGTCATTGGAGGAACATTTAGGTCATTTTCGTCCTCCCTAGGCTTATTCTTGTCCCATTAGGGTTTTTAACTAATCATGTGCATCCAATAAGTTGATTTGTGTCATTAGATGAACATTTAGGTCATTTTCGTCCTCCCTAGGCTTATTCTTGTTCAATTAGGGTTTTTAACCAATCTTGTGCATATAATAAGTTCATTTGTGACATTGGATGAACATTTAGGTCATTTTCGTCCTACCTAGGCTTATTCTTGTCCAATTAGGGGTTTTATGCAATCTTGTGCATCCAATAGGTGTGTTTGTGTCATTGGACGAACATTTAAGTCATTTTCGCCCTCCTTAGGCTTATTCTTGTCCAATTAGGGTTTTTAACCAATCGTGTGCATCCAATAAGTTGATTTGTGTAATTGGATGAACATTTAGGTCATTTTCGTCCTCCCAAGGCTTATTCTTGTCCAATTAGGGTTTTTAACCAATCTTGTGCACCCAATAAGTTCATTTGTGTCATTGGATGATTATTTAGGTCATTTTCGTCTTCCCTAGGCTTATTCTTGTCCAATTAGGGTTTTTAGCCAATCTTGTGCATCCAATAAGTTCATTTGTGTCATTGGAGGAACATTTAGGTCATTTTCGTCCTCCCTAGTCCTATTCTTGTCCAATAAGGGTTTTTATGCAATCTTGTGCATCCAATAGGTGTGTTTGTGTCATTGGACGAACATTTAGGTCATTTTCGTCCTCCCTAGGCTTATTCTTGTCCGATTAGGGTTTTTAACCAATCTTGTGCATCCAATAGGTGTGTTTGTGTCATTGGACGAACATTTAGGTCATTTTCGTCCTCCCTAGTCTTATTCTTGTCCAATTAGGGTTTTTATTCAATCTTGTGCATCCAATAGGTGTGTTTGTGTCATTGGACGAACATTTAGGTCATTTTCGTCCTCCCTAAACTTATTCTTGTCCAATTAAGGTTTTTAACCAATCTTGTGCATCCAATAAGTTCATTTGTGTCATTGGATGAACATTTAGGTCATTTTCGTCCTCCCTAGTCTTATTCTTGTCCAATTAGGGTTTTTATGCAATCTTGTGCATCCAATAGGTGTGTTTGTGTCATTGGACGAACATTTAGGTCATTTTCGTCCTCCCTAGGCTTATTCTTGTCCAATTAGGGTTTTTAACCAATCTTGTGCATCCAATAGGTGTGTTTCTATCATTGGAGGAACATTTAGGTCATTTTCGTCCTCCCTATGCTTATTCTTGTCCAATTAGGGTTTTTAACCAACCTTGTGCATCCAATAAGTTCATTTGTGTCATTGGATGAACATTTAGGTCATTTTCGTCCTCCCTATGCTTATTCTTGTCCAATTAGGGTTTTTAACCAATCTTGTGCATCCAATAGGTGTGTTTGTGTCATTGGAGGAACATTTAGGTCGTTTTCGTCCTCAATAGTCTTATTCTTGTCGAATTTGGGTTTTTAACCAATCATGTGCATCCAATAAGTTGATTTGTGTCATTGGATGAACATTTAGGTCATTTTCGTCCTCCCTAGGCTTATTCTTGTCCAATTAGGGTTTTTATGCAATCTTGTGCATCCAATAGGTGTGTTTGTGTCATTGGACGAACATTTAGGTCATTTTCGTCCTCCCTAGGCTTATTCTTGTCCAGTTAGGGTTTTTAATCAATCTTGTGCGTCCAATAAGTTCATTTGTGTCATTGGATGAACATTTAGGTCATTTTCGTCCTCCCTAGCCTTATTCTTGTCTAATTAGGGTTTTTAACCAATCTTGTGCATCCTATAAGTTCATTTGTGTCATTGGATGAACATTTAGGTCATTTTCGTCCTCCCTAGGCTTATTCTTGTCCAATTAGGGTTTTTAACCAATCTTGTGCATCCAATAAGTTCATTTGTGTCATTGGATGAACATTTAGGTCATTTTCGTCCTCCCTAGTCTTATTCTTGTCCAATTAGGGTTTTTATGCAATCTTGTGCATCCAATAGGAATGTATGTGTCATTGGAGGAACATTTAGGTCATTTTCGTCCTCCCTAGGCTTATTCTTGTCCAATTACGGTTTTTAACCAATCTTGTGCATCCAATAAGTTCATTTGTGTCATTGGATGAACATTTAGGTCATTTTCGTCCTCCCTAGGCTTATTCTTGTCCAATTACGGTTTTTATGCAATCTTGTGATCCAATAGGTGTGTTTGTGTCATTGGACGAGCATTTAGGTCATTTTCGTCCTCCCTAGGCTTATTCTTGTCCAATTAGGGTTTTTAACCAATCTTGTGCATCCAATAAGTTCATTTGTGTCATTGGATGAACATTTAGGTCATTTTCGTCCTCCCTAGTCTTATTCTTGTCCAATTAGGGTTTTTATGCAATCTTGTGCATCCAATAGGTGTCTTTGTGTCATTGGACGAAAATTTAGGTCATTTTCGTCCTCCCTAGGCTTATTCTTGTCCAATTAGGGTTTTTAACCAATCTTGTGCATCCAATAAGTTCATTTGTGTCATTGGATGAACATTTAGGTCATTTTCGTCCTCCCTAGTCTTATTCTTGTCCAATTAGGGTTTTTTTGCAATTTTGTGCATCCAATAGGTGTGTTTGTGTCATTGGAGGAACATTTAGGTCATTTTCGTCCTCCCTAGTCTTATTCTTGTCCAATTAGGGTTTTTATGCAATCTTGTGCATCCAATAGGTGTGTTTGTGTCATTGGACGAACATTTAGGTAATTTTCGCCCTCCCTAGGCTTATTCTTGTCCAATTAGGGTTTTTAACCAATCTTGTGCATCCAATAAGTTCATTTGTGTCATTGGATGAACATTTAGGTCATTTTCGTCCTCCCTAGTCTTATTCTTGTCCAATTAGGGTTTTTATGCAATCTTGGGCATCCAATATGTGTGTTTGTGTCATTGGACGAACATTTAGGTCATTTTCGTCCTCCCTAGGCTTATTCTTGTCCAATTAGGGTTTTTAACCAATCTTGTGCATCCAATAAGTTCATTTGTGTCATTGGATGAACATTTAGGTCATTTTCGTCCTACCTAGGCTTATTCTTGTCCAATTAGGGTTTTTAGTCAATCTTGTGCATCCAATAAGTTCATTTGTGTCATTGGAGGAACATTTAGGTCATTTTCGTCCTCCCTAGTCTTATTCTTGTCCAATTAGGGTTTTTATGCAATCTTGTGCATCCAATAGGTGTGTTTGTGTCATTGGACGAACATTTAAGTCATTTTCGCCCTCCCTAGGTTTATTCTTGTCCAATTAGGGTTTTTAACCAATCATGTGCATCCAATAAGTTGATTTGTGTCATTGGATGAACATTTAGGTCATTTTCGTCCTCCCTAGGCTTATTCTAGTCCAATTAGGGTTTTTAACCAATCTTGTGCATCCAATAAGTTCATTTGTGTCATTGGATGATTATTAAGGTCATTTTCGTCTTCCCTAGGCTTATTCTTGTCCAATTAGGGTTTTTAACCAATCTTATGCATCCAATAGGTGTGTTTGTGTCATTGGATAAACATTTAGGTCATGTTCGTCCTCCCTAGTCTTATTCTTGTCCAATTAAGGTTTTTATGTAATCTTGTGCATTCAATAGGTGTGTTTGTGTCATTGGACGAACATTTAGGTCATTTTCGTCTTCCCTAGGCTTATTCTTGTCCAATTATGGTTTTTAACCAATCTTGTGCATCCAATAAGTTCATTTGTGTCATTAGACGAACATTTATGTCATTTTCGTCCTCCCTAGGCTTATTCTTGTCCAATTAGGGTTTTTAACCAATCATGTGAATCCAATAAGTTGATTTGTGTCATTGGATGAACATTTAGGTTATTTTCGTCCTCCCTAGGCTTATTCTTGTCCAATTAGGGTTTTTAACCAATCTTGTGCATCCAATAAGTTCAGTTGTGTCATTGGATGAATAGTTAGGTCATTTTCGTCCTCCCTAGGCTTATTCTTGTCCATTTAGGGTTTTTAGCCAATCTTGTGCATCCAATAAGTTCATTTGTGTCATTGGAGGAACATTTAGGTCATTTTCGTCCTCCCTAGGCTTATTCTTGTCCCATTAGGGTTTTTAACCAATCTTGTGCATCCAATAGGTGTGTTTGTGTCATTGGATAAACATTTAGGTCATTTTCGTCCTCCCTAGTCTTATTCTTGTCCAATTAGGGTTTTTAGGTAATCTTGTGCAATCAATAGGTGTGTTTGTGTCATTGGACGAACATTTAGGTCATTTTCGTCCTCCCTAGGCTTATTCTTTTCCAATTAGGGTTTTTAACCAATCTTGTGCATCCAATAAGTTCAGTTGTGTCATTGGATGAACAGTTAGGTTATTTTCGTCCTCCCAAGGCTTATTCTTGTCCATTTAGGGTTTTTAGCCAACTTGTGCATCCAATAAGTTCATTTGTGTCATTGGAGGAACATTTAGGTCATTTTCGTCCTCCCTAGGCTTATTCTTGTCCCATTAGGGTTTTTAACTAATCATGTGCATCCAATAAGTTGATTTGTGTCATTAGATGAACATTTAGGTCATTTTCGTCCTCCCTAGGCTTATTCTTGTTCAATTAGGGTTTTTAACCAATCTTGTGCATATAATAAGTTCATTTGTGACATTGGATGAACATTTAGGTCATTTTCGTCCTACCTAGGCTTATTCTTGTCCAATTAGGGTTTTTATGCAATCTTGTGCATCCAATAGGTGTGTTTGTGTCATTGGACGAACATTTAAGTCATTTTCGCCCTCCCTAGGCTTATTCTTGTCCAATTAGGGTTTTTAACCAATCGTGTGCATCCAATAAGTTGATTTGTGTAATTGGATGAACATTTAGGTCATTTTCGTCCTCCCAAGGCTTATTCTTGTCCAATTAGGGTTTTTAACCAATCTTGTGCATCCAATAAGTTCATTTGTGTCATTGGATGATTATTTAGGTCATTTTCGTCTTCCCTAGGCTTATTCTTGTCCAATTAGGGTTTTTAGCCAATCTTGTGCATCCAATAAGTTCATTTGTGTCATTGGAGGAACATTTAGGTCATTTTCGTCCTCCCTAGTCCTATTCTTGTCCAATAAGGGTTTTTATGCAATCTTGTGCATCCAATAGGTGTGTTTGTGTCATTGGACGAACATTTAGGTCATTTTCGTCCTCCCTAGGCTTATTCTTGTCCGATTAGGGTTTTTAACCAATCTTGTGCATCCAATAGGTGTGTTTGTGTCATTGGACGAACATTTAGGACATTTTCGTCGTCCCTAGGCTTATTCTTGTCCAATTAGGGTTTTTAACCAACCTCGTGCATCCAATAAGTTCATTTGTGTCATTGGATGAACATTTATGTCATTTTCGTCCTCCCTTGGCTTATTCTTGTCCAATTAGGCTTTTTAGCCAATTTTGTGCATCCAATAAGTTTATTTGTGTCATTGGAGGAACATTTAGGTCATTTTCGTCCTCCCTAGGCTTATTCTTGTTCAATTAGGGTTTTTAACCAATCTTGTGGATCCAATAAGTTCATTTGTGTCATTGGATGAACATTTAGGTCATTTTCGTCCTACCTAGGCTTATTCTTGTCCAATTAGGGTTTTTAGTCAATCTTGTGCATCCAATAAGTTCATTTGTGTCATTGGAGGAACATTTAGGTCATTTTCGTCCTCCCTAGTCTTATTCTTGTCCAATTAGGGTTTTTATGCAATCTTGTGCATCCAATAGGTGTGTTTGTGTCATTGGACGAACATTTAAGTCATTTTCGCCCTCCCTAGGCTTATTCTTGTCCAATTAGGGTTTTTAACCAATCGTGTGCATCCAATAAGTTGATTTGTGTTATTGGATGAACATTTAGGTCATTTTCGTCCTTCCAAGGCTTATTCTTGTCCAATTAGGGTTTTTAACCAATCTTGTGCATCCAATAAGTTCATTTGTGTCATTGGATGATTATTTAGGTCATTTTCGTCTTCCCTAGGCTTATTCTTGTCCAATTAGGGTTTTTAACCAATCTTGTGCATCCAATAGGTGTGTTTGTGTCATTGGATAAACATTTAGGTCATGTTCGTCCTCCCTAGTCTTATTCTTGTCCAATTAGGGTTTTTATGTAATCTTGTGCATTCAATAGGTGTGTTTGTGTCATTGGACGAACATTTAGGTCATTTTCGTCTTCCCTAGGCTTATTCTTGTCCAATTATGGTTTTTAACCAATCTTGTGCATCCAATAAGTTCATTTGTGTCATTAGACGAACAATTATGTCATTTTCGTCCTCCCTAGGCTTATTCTTGTCCAATTAGGGTTTTTAACCAATCATGTGAATCCAATAAGTTGATTTGGGTCATTGGATGAACATTTAGGTCATTTTCGTCCTCCCTAGGCTTATTCTTGTCCAATTAGGGTTTTCAACCAATCTTGTGCATCCAATAAGTTCAGTTGTGTCATTGGATGAACAGTTAAGTCATTTTCGTCCTCCCAAGGCTTATTCTTGTCCATTTAGGGTTTTTAGCCAATCTTGTGCATCCAATAAGTTCAGTTGTGTCATTGGATGAACAGTTAGGTCATTTTCGTCCTCCCTAAACTTATTCTTGTCCATTTAGGGTTTTTAGCCAATCTTGTGCATCCAATAAGTTCATTTGTGTCATTGGATGAACATTTAGGTCACTTTCGTCCTCCCTAGGCTTATTCTTGTCCAATTAGGGTTTTTAACCAATCTTGTCCATCCAATAGATGTGTTTGTGTCATTGGAGGAACATTTAGGTCATTTTCGTCCTCCCTAGGCTTATTCTTGTCTAGTTAGGATTTTTTACCAATCTTGTGCATCCAATAAATGTTCATTTGTGTCAATGGATGAACATTTAGGTCATTTTCGTCCTCCCTAGGCTTATTCTTGTCCAATTAGGGTTTTTAACCAATCTTGTGCATCCAATAGGTGTGTTTGTGTCATTGGAGGAACGTTTAGGTCATTTTCGTCCTCCCTAGTCTTATTCCTGTCCAATTAGGGTTTTTATGCAATCTTGTGCATCCAATAGGTGTGTTTGTGTCATTGGACGAACATTTAGGTCATTTTAGTGCTCCCTAGGCTTATTCTTGTCCAATTAGGGTTTTTAACCAATCTTGTGCGTCCAATAGGTGTGTTTGTGTCATTGGACGAACATTTAGGTCATTTTCGTCCTCCCTAGGCTTATTCTTGTCTAGTTAGGATTTTTTACCAATCTTGTGCATCCAATAAATGTTCATTTGTGTCATTGGATGAACATTTAGGTCATTTTCGTCCTCCCTAGGCTTATTCTTGTCCAATTAGGGTTTTTAACCAATCTTGTGCATCCAATAGGTGTGTTTGTGTCATTGGAGGAACGTTTAGGTCATTTTCGTCCTCCCTAGTCTTATTCTTGTCCAATTAGGGTTTTTATGCAATCTTGTGCATCCAATAGGTGTGTTTGTGTCATTGGACGAACATTTAGGTCATTTTCGTCCTCCCTAGGCTTATTCTTGTCCTAATAGGGTTTTTAACCAATCTTGTGCATCCAATAAGTTCATTTGTGTCATTGGAGGAACATTTAGGTCATTTTCGTCCTCCCTAGTCTTATTCTTGTCCAATTAGGGTTTATATGCAATCTTGTGCATCCAATAGGTGTGTTTGTGTCATTGGACGAACATTTAGGTAATTTTCATCCTCCCTAGGCTTATTCCTGTCCGATTATGGTTTTTAACCAATCTTGTGCATTCAATAAGTTCATTTGTGTCATTGGATGAACATTTAGGTCATTTTCGTCCTCCCTAGTCTTATTCTTGTCCAATTAGGGTTTTTATGCAATCTTGTGCATCCAATAGGTGTGTTTGTGTCATTGGACGAACATTTAGGTCATTTTCGTCCTCCCTAGGCTTATTCTTGTCCAATTAGGGTTTTTAACCAATCTTGTGCATCCAATAGGTGTGTTTGTGTCATTCGATGAACATTTAGGTCATTTTCGTCCTCCCTAGGCTTATTCTTGTCCAATTAGGGTTTTTAACCAATCTTGTGCATCCAATAAGTTCATTTGTGTCATTGGATGAACATTTAGGTCATTTTCGTCCTCCCAAAGCTTATTCTTGTCCAATTAGGGTTTTTAACCAATCTTGTGCATCCAATAGGTGTGTTTGTGTCATTGGATGAACATTTAGGTCATTTTCGTCCTCCCTAGGCTTATTCTTGTCCAATTAGGGTTTTTAACCAATCTTGTGCATCCAATAAGTTCATTTGTGTCATTGGAGGAACATTTAGGTCATTTTCGTCCTCCCTAGTCTTATTGTTGTCCAATTAGGGTTTTTATGCAATCTTGTGCATCCAATAGGTGTGTTTGTGTCATTGGACGAACATTTAGGTCATTTTCGTCCTCCCTAGGCTTATTCTTGTCCAATTAGGGTTTTTAACCAATCTTGTGCATCCAATAGGTGTGTTTGTGTCATTGGATAAACATTTACGTCATTTTCGTCCTCCCTAGTCTTATTCTTGTCCAATTAGGGTTTTTATGCAATCTTGTGCATCCAATAGGTGTGTTTGTGTCATTGGACGAACATTTAGGTCATTTTCGTCCTCCCTAGGCTTATTCTTGTCTAGTTAGGATTTTTAACCAATCTTGTGCATCCAATAAATGTTCATTTGTGTCATTGGATGAACATATAGGTCATTTTCGTCCACCCTAGGCTTATTCTTGTCCAATTAGGGTTTTTAACCAATCTTGTGCATCCAATAGGTGTGTTTGTGTCATTGGAGGAACGTTTAGGTCATTTTCGTCCTCCCTAGTCTTATTCTTGTCCAATTAGGGTTTTTATGCAATCTTGTGCATCCAATAGGTGTGTTTGTGTCAATTGACGAACATTTAGGTCATTTTAGTCCTCCCTAGGCTTATTCTTGTCCAATTATGGTTTTTAACCAATCTTGTGCATCCAATAAGTTGATTTGTGTCATTGGATGAACATTTAGGTCATTTTCGTCCTCCCAAGGCTTATTCTTGTCCAATTAGGGTTTTTAACCAATCTTGTGCATCCAATAAGTTCATTTGTGTCATTGGATGATTATTTAGGTCATTTTCGTCTTCCCTAGGCTTATTCTTGTCCAATTAGGGTTTTTAACCAATCTTGTGCATCCAATAGGTGTGTTTGTGTCATTGGATAAACATTTAGGTCATGTTCGTCCTCCCTAGTCTTATTCTTGTCCAATTAGGGTTTTTATGTAATCTTGTGCATTCAATAGGTGTGTTTGTGTCATTGGACGAACATTTGGTCATTTTCGTCTTCCCTAGGCTTATTCTTGTCCAATTATGGTTTTTAACCAATCTTGTGCATCCAATAAGTTCATTTGTGTCATTAGACGAACATTTATGTCATTTTCGTCCTCCCTAGGCTTATTCCTGTCCAATTAGGGTTTTTAACCAATCATGTGAATCCAATAAGTTGATTTGGGTCAATTGATGAACATTTAGGTCATTTTCGTCCTCCCTAGGCTTATTCTTGTCCAATTAGGGTTTTTAACCAATCTTATGCATCCAATAAGTTCAGTTGTGTCATTGGATGAACAGTTAGGTCATTTTCGTCCTCCCTAAGCTTATTCTTGTCCATTTAGGGTTTTTAGCCAATCTTGTGCATCCAATAAGTTCATTTGTGTCATTGGATGAACATTTAGGTCACTTTCGTCCTCCCTAGGCTTATTCTTGTCCAATTAGGGTTTTTAACCAATCTTGTGCATCCAATAGATGTGTTTGTGTCATTGGAGGAACATTTAGGTCATTTTCGTCCTCCCTAGGCTTATTCTTGTCTAGTTAGGATTTTTTACCAATCTTTTGCATCCAATAAATGTTCATTTGTGTCATTGGATGAACATTTAGGTCATTTTCGTCCTCCCTAGGCTTATTCTTGTCCAATTAGGGTTTTTAATCAATCTTGTGCATCCAATAGGTGTGTTTGTGTCATTGGAGGAACGTTTAGGTCATTTTCGTCCTCCCTAGTCTTATTCTTGTCCAATTAGGGTTTTTATGCAATCTTGTGCATCCAATAGGTGTGTTTGTGTCATTGGACGAACATTTAGGTCATTTTAGTCCTCCCTAGGCTTATTCTTGTCCAATTAGGGTTTTTAACCAATCTTGTGCGTCCAATAGGTGTGTTTGTGTCATTGGACGAACATTTAGGTCATTTTCGTCCTCCCTAGGCTTATTCTTGTCTAGTTAGGATTTTTTACCAATCTTATGCATCCAATAAATGTTCATTTGTGTCATTGGATGATCATTTAGGTCATTTTCGTCCTCCCTAGGCTTATTCTTGTCCAATTAGGGTTTTTAACCAATCTTGTGCATCCAATAGGTGTGTTTGTGTCATTGGAGGAACGTTTAGGTCATTTTCGTCCTCCCTAGTCTTATTCTTGTCCAATTAGGGTTTTTATGCAATCTTGTGCATCCAATAGGTGTGTTTGTGTCATTGGACGAACATTTAGGTCATTTTAGTCCTCCCTAGGCTTATTCTTGTCCAATTAGGGTTTTTAACCAATCTTGTGCGTCCAATAGGTGTGTTTGTGTCATTGGACGAACATTTAGGTCATTTTCGTCCTCCCTAGGCTTATTCTTGTCTAGTTAGGATTTTTTACCAATCTTGTGCATCCAATAAATGTTCATTTGTGTAATTGGATGAACATTTAGGTCATTTTCGTCCTCCCTAGGCTTATTCTTGTCCAATTAGGGTTTTTAACCAATCTTGTGCATCAAATAGGTGTGTTTGTGTCATTGGATGAACATTTAGGTCATTTTCGTCCTACCTAGGCTTATTCTTGTCCAATTAGGGTTTTTAGTCAATCTTGTGCATCCAATAAGTTCATTTGTGTCATTGGACGAACATTTAGGTCATTTTAGTCCTCCCTAGGCTTATTCTTGTCCAATTATGGTTTTTAACCAATCTTGTGCATCCAATAAGTTGATTTGTGTCATTGGATGAACATTTATGTCATTTTCGTCCTCCCTAGGCTTATTCTTGTCCAATTAGGGTTTTTAGCCAATTTTGTGCATCCAATAAGTTTATTTGTGTCATTGGAGGAACATTTAGGTCATTTTCGTCCTCCCTAGGCTTATTCTTGTTCAATTAGGGTTTTTAACCAATCTTGTGCATCCAATAAGTTCATTTGTGTCATTGGATGAACATTTAGGTCATTTTCGTCCTACCTAGGCTTATTCTTGTCCAATTAGGGTTTTTAGTCAATCTTGTGCATCCAATAAGTTCATTTGTGTCATTGGAGGAACATTTAGGTCATTTTCGTCCTCCCTAGTCTTATTCTTGTCCAATTAGGGTTTTTATGCAATCTTGTGCATCCAATAGGTGTGTTTGTGTCATTGGACGAACATTTAAGTCATTTTCGCCCTTCGTAGGCTTATTCTTGTCCAATTAGGGTTTTTAACCAATCGTGTGCATCCAATAAGTTGATTTGTGTAATTGGATGAACATTTAGGTCATTTTCGTCCTCCCAAGGCTTATTCTTGTCCAATTAGGGTTTTTAACCAATCTTGTGCATCCAATAAGTTCATTTGTGTCATTGGATGATTATTTAGGTCATTTTCGTCTTCCCTAGGCTTATTCTTGTCCAATTAGGGTTTTTAACCAATCTTGTGCATCCAATAGGTGTGTTTGTGTCATTGGATAAACATTTAGGTCATGTTCGTCCTCCCTAGTCTTATTCTTGTCCAATTAGGGTTTTTATGTAATCTTGTGCATTCAATAGGTGTGTTTGTGTCATTGGACGAACATTTAGGTCATTTTCGTCTTCTCTAGGCTTATTCTTGTCCAATTATGGTTTTTAACCAATCTTGTGCATCCAATAAGTTCATTTGTGTCATTAGACGAACATTTACGTCATTTTCGTCCTCCCTAGGCTTATTCCTGTCCAATTAGGGTTTTTAACCAATCATGTGAATCCAATAAGTTGATTTGGGTCAATTGATGAACATTTAGGTCATTTTCGTCCTCCCTAGGCTTATTCTTGTCCAATTAGGGTTTTTAACCAATCTTATGCATCCAATAAGTTCAGTTGTGTCATTGGATGAACAGTTAGGTCATTTTCGTCCTCCCTAAGCTTATTCTTGTCCATTTAGGGTTTTTAGCCAATCTTGTGCATCCAATAAGTTCATTTGTGTCATTGGATGAACATTTAGGTCACTTTCGTCCTCCCTAGGCTTATTCTTGTCCAATTAGGGTTTTTAACCAATCTTGTCCATCCAATAGATGTGTTTGTGTCATTGGAGGAACATTTAGGTCATTTTCGTCCTCCCTAGGCTTATTCTTGTCTAGTTAGGATTTTTTACCAATCTTGTGCATCCAATAAATGTTCATTTGTGTCAATGGATGAACATTTAGGTCATTTTCGTCCTCCCTAGGCTTATTCTTGTCCAATTAGGGTTTTTAACCAATCTTGTGCATCCAATAGGTGTGTTTGTGTCATTGGAGGAACGTTTAGGTCATTTTCGTCCTCCCTAGTCTTATTCCTGTCCAATTAGGGTTTTTATGCAATCTTGTGCATCCAATAGGTGTGTTTGTGTCATTGGACGAACATTTAGGTCATTTTAGTGCTCCCTAGGCTTATTCTTGTCCAATTAGGGTTTTTAACCAATCTTGTGCGTCCAATAGGTGTGTTTGTGTCATTGGACGAACATTTAGGTCATTTTCGTCCTCCCTAGGCTTATTCTTGTCTAGTTAGGATTTTTTACCAATCTTGTGCATCCAATAAATGTTCATTTGTGTCATTGGATGAACATTTAGGTCATTTTCGTCCTCCCTAGGCTTATTCTTGTCCAATTAGGGTTTTTAACCAATCTTGTGCATCCAATAGGTGTGTTTGTGTCATTGGAGGAACGTTTAGGTCATTTTCGTCCTCCCTAGTCTTATTCTTGTCCAATTAGGGTTTTTATGCAATCTTGTGCATCCAATAGGTGTGTTTGTGTCATTGGACGAACATTTAGGTCATTTTCGTTCTCCCTAGGCTTATTCTTGTCCAGTTAGGATTTTTAACCAATCTTGTGTATCCAATAATTGTTCATTTGTGTCATTGGATGAACTTTTAGGTCATTTTCGTCCTCCCTAAGTTTATTCTTGTCCAATTAGGGTTTTTAACCAATCTTGTGCATCCAATAGGCGTGTTTGTGTCATTGGAGGAACATTTAGGTCATTTTCGTCCTCCCTAGTCTTATTCTTGTCCAATTAGGTATTTTATGCAATCTTGTGCATCCAATAGGTGTGTTTGTGTCATTGGAGGAACGTTTAGGTCATTTTCGTCCTCCCTAGTCTTATTCTTGTCCAATTAGGGTTTTTATGCAATCTTGTGCATCCAATAGGTGTGTTTGTGTCATTGGACGAACATTTAGGTCATTTTCGTCCTCCCTAGGCTAATTCTTGTCCAATTAGGGTTTTTAACCAATCTTGTGCATCCAATAAGTTCATTTGTGTCATTAGATGAACATTTAGGTCATTTTCGTCCTCCCTAGGCTTATTCTTGTCCAATTAGGGTTTTTAACCAATCTTGTGCATCCAATAAGTTGATTTGTGTCATTGGATGAACATTTAGGTCATTTTCGTCCTCCCTAGGCTTATTCTTGTCCAATTAGGGTTTTTAACCAATCTTGTGCATCCAATATGTGTGTTTGTGCCATTGGAGGAACATTTAGGTCATTTTCGTCCTCCCTAGTCTTATTCTTGTCCAATTAGGGTTTTTATGCAATCTTGTGCATCCAATAGGTGTGTTTGTGTCATTGGACGAACATTTAGGTCATTTTCTTCGTCCCTAGGCTTATTCTTGTCCAATTAGGGTTTTTAACCAACATTGTGCATCCAATAAGTTCATTTGTTTCATTGGATGAACATTTAGGTCATTTTCGTCCTCCCTAGGCTTATTCTTGTCCAATTAGGGTTTTTAGCCAATCTTGTGCATCCAATAAGTTCATTTGTGTCATTAGAGGAACATTTAGGTCATTTTCGTCCTCCCTAGGCTTATTCTTGTCCAATTAGGGTTTTTATCCAATCTTGTGCATCCAATAAATTCATTTGTGTCATTAGAGGAACATTTAGGTCATTTTCATCCTCCCTAGGCTTATTCTTGTCCAATTAGGGTTTTTACCCAATCATGTGCATCCAATAAGTTGATTTGTGTCATTGGATGAACATTTAGGTCATTTTCGTCCTCCCTAGGCTTATTCTTGTCCAATTAGGGTTTTTAACCAATCTTGTGCATCCAATAAGTTGATTTGTGTCATTGGATGAACATTTAGGTCATTTTCGTCCTCCCTAGGCTTATTCTTGTCCAATTAGGGTTTTTAACCAATCTTGTGCATCCAATAGGTGTGTTTGTGCCGTTGGAGGAACATTTAGGTCATTTTCGTCCTCCCTAGTCTTATTCTTGTCCAATTAGGGTTTTTATGCAATCTTGTGCATCCAATAGGTGTGTTTGTGTCATTGGACGAACATTTAGGTCATTTTCGTCGTCCCTAGGCTTATTCTTGTCCAATTAGGGTTTTTAACCAACATTGTGCATCCAATAAGTTCATTTGTTTCATTGGATGAACATTTAGGTCATTTTCGTCCTCCCTAGGCTTATTCTTGTCCAATTAGGGTTTTTAACCAATCTTGTGCATCCAATAAGTTCATTTGTGTCATTGGATGAACATTTAGGTCATTTTCGTCCTCCCTAGTCTTATTCTTGTCCAATTAGGGTTTTTATGCAATCTTGTGACTCCAATAGGTGTGTTTGTGTCATTGTAGGAACATTTAGGTCATTTTCGTCCTCCCTAGTTTTATTCTTGTCCAATTAGGGTTTTTATGCAATCTTGTGCATCCAATAGGTGTGTTTGTGTCATTGGATGAACATTTAGGTCATTTTCGTCCTCCCTAGGCTTATTCTTGTCCAATTAGGGTTTTTAACCAACCTTGTGCATCCAATAAGTTCATTTGTGTCATTGGAGGAATATTTAGGTCATTTTCGTCCTCCCTAGTCTTATTCTTGTCCAATTAGGGTTTTTATGCAATCTTGTGCATCCAATAGGTGTGTTTGTGTCATTGGACGAACATTTAAGTCATTTTCGCCCTCCCTAGGCTTATTCTTGTCCAATTAGGGTTTTTAACCAATCGTGTGCATCCAATAAGTTGATTTGTGTAATTGGATGAACATTTAGGTCATTTTCGTCCTCCCAAGGCTTATTCTTGTCCAATTAGGGTTTTTAACCAATCTTGTGCATCCAATAAGTTCATTTGTGTCATTGGATGATTATTTAGGTCATTTTCGTCTTCCCTAGGCTTATTCTTGTCCAATTAGGGTTTTTAACCAATCTTGTGCATCCAATAGGTGTGTTTGTGTCATTGGATAAACATTTAGGTCATGTTCGTCCTCCCTAGTCTTATTCTTGTCCAATTAGGGTTTTTATGTAATCTTGTGCATTCAATAGGTGTGTTTGTGTCATTGGACGAACATTTGGTCATTTTCGTCTTCCCTAGGCTTATTCTTGTCCAATTATGGTTTTTAACCAATCTTGTGCATCCAATAAGTTCATTTGTGTCATTAGACGAACATTTATGTCATTTTCGTCCTCCCTAGGCTTATTCCTGTCCAATTAGGGTTTTTAACCAATCATGTGAATCCAATAAGTTGATTTGGGTCAATTGATGAACATTTAGGTCATTTTCGTCCTCCCTAGGCTTATTCTTGTCCAATTAGGGTTTTTAACCAATCTTATGCATCCAATAAGTTCAGTTGTGTCATTGGATGAACAGTTAGGTCATTTTCGTCCTCCCTAAGCTTATTCTTGTCCATTTAGGGTTTTTAGCCAATCTTGTGCATCCAATAAGTTCATTTGTGTCATTGGATGAACATTTAGGTCACTTTCGTCCTCCCTAGGCTTATTCTTGTCCAATTAGGGTTTTTAACCAATCTTGTGCATCCAATAGATGTGTTTGTGTCATTGGAGGAACATTTAGGTCATTTTCGTCCTCCCTAGGCTTATTCTTGTCTAGTTAGGATTTTTTACCAATCTTTTGCATCCAATAAATGTTCATTTGTGTCATTGGATGAACATTTAGGTCATTTTCGTCCTCCCTAGGCTTATTCTTGTCCAATTAGGGTTTTTAATCAATCTTGTGCATCCAATAGGTGTGTTTGTGTCATTGGAGGAACGTTTAGGTCATTTTCGTCCTCCCTAGTCTTATTCTTGTCCAATTAGGGTTTTTATGCAATCTTGTGCATCCAATAGGTGTGTTTGTGTCATTGGACGAACATTTAGGTCATTTTAGTCCTCCCTAGGCTTATTCTTGTCCAATTAGGGTTTTTAACCAATCTTGTGCGTCCAATAGGTGTGTTTGTGTCATTGGACGAACATTTAGGTCATTTTCGTCCTCCCTAGGCTTATTCTTGTCTAGTTAGGATTTTTTACCAATCTTATGCATCCAATAAATGTTCATTTGTGTCATTGGATGATCATTTAGGTCATTTTCGTCCTCCCTAGGCTTATTCTTGTCCAATTAGGGTTTTTAACCAATCTTGTGCATCCAATAGGTGTGTTTGTTTCATTGGAGGAACGTTTAGGTCATTTTCGTCCTCCCTAGTCTTATTCTTGTCCAATTAGGGTTTTTATGCAATCTTGTGCATCCAATAGGTGTGTTTGTGTCATTGGACGAACATTTAGGTCATTTTAGTCCTCCCTAGGCTTATTCTTGTCCAATTATGGTTTTTAACCAATCTTGTGCATCCAATAAGTTGATTTGTGTCATTGGATGAACATTTATGTCATTTTCGTCCTCCCTAGGCTTATTCTTGTCCAATTAGGGTTTTTAGCCAATTTTGTGCATCCAATAAGTTTATTTGTCTCATTGGAGGAACATTTAGGTCATTTTCGTCCTCCCTAGGCTTATTCATGTTCAATTAGGGTTTTTAACCAATCTTGTGCATCCAATAAGTTCATTTGTGTCATTGGATGAACATTTAGGTCATTTTCGTCCTACCTAGGCTTATTCTTGTCCAATTAGGGTTTTTAGTCAATCTTGTGCATCCAATAAGTTCATTTGTGTCATTGGAGGAACATTTAGGTCATTTTCGTCCTCCCTAGTCTTATTCTTGTCCAATTAGGGTTTTTTTGCAATCTTGTGCATCCAATAGGTGTGTTTGTGTCATTGGACGAACATTTAAGTCATTTTCGCCCTCCCTAGGCTTATTCTTGTCCAATTAGGGTTTTTAACCAATCTTGTGCATCCAATAAGTTCATTTGTGTCATTGGATGAACATTTAGGTCATTTTCGTCCTCCCTAGTCTTATTCTTGTCCAATTAGGGTTTTTATGCAATCTTGTGCATCCAATAGGTGTGTTTGTGTCATTTGACGAACATTTAGGTCATTTTCGTCCTCCCTAGGCTTATTCTTGTCCAATTAGGGTTTTTAACCAATCTTGTGCATCCAATAGGTGTGTTTGTGTCATTGGATAAACATTTAGGTCATGTTCGTCCTCCCTAGTCTTATTCTTGTCAATTTAGGGTTTTTATGTAATCTTGTGCATTCAATAGGTGTGTTTGTGTCATTGGACGAACATTTAGGTCATTTTCGTCTTCCCTAGGCTTATTCTTGTCCAATTATGGTTTTTAACCAATCTTGTGCATCCAATAAGTTCATTTGTCTCATTAGACGAACATTTATGTCATTTTCGTCCTCCCTAGGCTTATTCTTGTCCAATTAGGGTTTTTAACCAATCATGTGAATCCAATAACTTGATTTGGGTCATTGGATGAACATTTAGGTCATTTTCGTCCTCCCTAGGCTTATTCTTGTCCAATTAGGGTTTTTAACCAATCTTGTGCATCCAATAAGTTCAGTTGTGTCATTGGATGAACAGTTAGGTCATTTTCGTCCTCCCAAGGCTTATTCTTGTCCATTTAGGGTTTTTAGCCAATCTTGTGCATCCAATAAGTTCAGTTGTGTCATTGGATGAACAGTTAGGTCATTTTCGTCCTCCCTAAGCTTATTCTTGTCCATTTAGGGTTTTTAGCCAATCTTGTGCATCCAATAAGTTCATTTGTGTCATTGGATGAACATTTAGGTCACTTTCGTCCTCCCTAGGCTTATTCTTGTCCAATTAGGGTTTTTAACCAATCTTGTGCATCCAATAGATGTGTTTGTGTCATTGGAGGAACATTTAGGTCATTTTCGTCCTCCCTAGGCTTATTCTTGTCTAGTTAGGATTTTTTACCAATCTTGTGCATCCAATAAATGTTCATTTGTGTCATTGGATGAACATTTAGGTTATTTTCGTCCTCCCTAGGCTTATTCTTGTCCAATTAGGGTTTTTAACCAATCTTGTGCATCCAATAGGTGTGTTTGTGTCATTGGACGAACATTTAGGTCATTTTAGTCCTCCCTAGGCTTATTCTTGTCCAATTATGGTTTTTAACCAATCTTGTGCATCCAATAAGTTGATTTGTGTCATTGGATGAACATTTATGTCACTTTCGTCCTCCCTAGGCTTATTCTTATCCAATTAGGGTTTTTAACCAATCTTGTGCATCCAATAAGTTCATTTGTGTCATTGGATGAACATTTAGGTCGTTTTCGTCTTCCCTAGGCTTATTCTTGTCCAATTAGGGTTTTTAACAAATCTTGTGCATCCAATAGGTGTGTTTGTGTCATTGGATAAACATTTAGGTCATTTTCGTCCTCCCTAGTCTTATTCTTGTCCAATTAGGGTTTTTATGTAATCTTGTGCATTCAATAGGTGTGTTTGTGTCATTGGACGAACATTTAGGTTATTTTCTTCCTCCCTAGGCTTATTCTTGTCCATTTAGGGTTTTTAACCAATCTTGTGCATCCAATAAGTTCATTTGTGTCATTAGACGAACATTTATGTCATTTTCGTCCTCCCTAGGCTTATTCTTGTCCAATTAGGGTTTTTAACCAATCATGTGAATCCAATAAGTTGATTTGTGTCATTGGATGAACATTTAGGTCATTTTCGTCCTCCCAAGGCTTATTCTTGTCCAATTAGGGTTTTTAACCAATCTTGTGCATCCAATAAGTTCATTTGTGTCATTAGACGAACATTTATGTCATTTTCGTCCTCCCTAGGCTTATTCTTGTCCAATTAGGGTTTTTAACCAATCTTGTGCATCCAATAAATTCATTTGTGTCATTGGAGGAACATTTAGGTCATTTTTTTCCTCCCTAGGCTTATTCTTGTCCAATTAGGGTTTTTAACCAATCTTGTGCATCCAATAGGTGTGTTTGTGTCATTGGATAAACATTTAGGTCATTTTCGTCCTCCTTAGTCTTATTCTTGTCCAATTAAGGTTTTTATGTAATCTTGTGCATCCAATAAGTTCATTTGTGTCATTGGTTGAACATTTAGGTCATTTTCGTACTCCCTAGGCTTATTCTTGTCCAATTAGGGTTATTAACCAACCTTGTGCATCCAATAAGTTCATTTGTGTCATTGGAGGAACATTTAGGTCATTTTCGTCCTCCCTAGTCTTATTCTTGTCCAATTAGGGTTTTTATGCAATCTTGTGCATCCAATAGGTGTGTTTGTGTCATTGGACAAACATTTAGGTCATTTTCATCGTCCCAAGGCTGATTCTTGTCCAATTAGGGTTTTTAACCAACCTTGTGCATCCAATAAGTTCATTTGTGTCATTGGACGAACATTTAGGTCATTTTCGTCCTCCCAAGGCTTATTCTTGTCCAATTAGGGTTTTTAACCAACCTGGTGCATCCAATAAGTTCATTTGTGTCATTGGATGAACATTTAGGTCATTTTCGTCCTCCCTAGTCTTATTCTTGTCCAATTAGGGTATTTATGCAATCTTGTCCATCCAATAGGTGTGTTTGGGTCATTAGACGAACATTTAGGTCGTTTTCGTCCTCCCTAGGCTTATGCTTGTCCAATTAGGGTTTTTAACCAATCTTGTGCATCCAATAGGTGTGTTTGTGTTATTGGAGGAACATTTAGGTCATTTTCGTCCTCCCTAGTCTTATTCTTGTCCAATTAGGGTTTTTATGCAATCTTGTGCATCCAATAGGTGTGTTTGTGTCATTGGACGAACATTTAGGTCATTTTCGTCGTCCCTAGGCTTATTCTTGTCCAATTAGGGTTTTTAACCAACCTTGTGCATCCAATAAGTTCATTTGTGTCATTGGATGATCATTTAGGTCATTTTCGTCCTCCCTAGTCTTATTCTTGTCCAATTAGGGTTTTTATGCAATCTTGTGCATCCAATAGGTGTGTTTGTGTCATTAGACGAACATTTAGGTCGTTGTCGTCCTCCCTAGGCTTATGCTGGTCCAATTAGGGTTTTTAACCAATCTTGTGCATCCAATAGGTGTGTTTGTGTTATTGGAGGAACATTTAGGTCATTTTCGTCCTCCCTAGTCTTATTCTTGTCCAATTAGGGTTTTTATGCAATCTTGTGCATCCAATAGGTGTGTTTGTGTCATTGGACGAACATTTAGGTCATTTTCGTCGTCCCTAGGCTTATTCTTGTCCAATTAGGGTTTTTATGCAATCTTGTGCATCCAATAGGTGTGTTTGTGTCATTGGAGGAACATTTAGGTCATTTTCGTCCTCCCTAGTCTTATTCTTGTCCAATCAGGGTTTTTATGCAATGTTGTGCATCCAATAGGTGTGTTTGTGTCATTGGACGAACATTTAGGTCATTTTCGTCCTCCCTATGCTTATTCTTGTCCAATTATGGTTTTTAACCAATCTTGTGCATCCAATAAGTTCATTTGTATCATTACACGAACATTTAGGTCATTTTCGTCCTCCCTAGGCTTATTCTTGTCCAATTAGGGTTTTTAACCAATCATGTGCATCCAATAAGTTGATTTGTGTCATTGGATGAACATTTAGGTCATTTTCGTCCTCCCTAGGCTTATTCTTGTCCAATTAGGGTTTTTAACCAATCTTGTGCATCCAATGTTCATTTGTGTCATTGGATGAACATTTAGGTCATTTTCGTCCTCCCTAGTCTTATTCTTGTCCAATTAGGGTTTTTATGCAATCTTGTGCATCCAATAGGTGTGTTTGTGTCATTGGAGGAACATTTAGGTCATTTTCGTCCTCCCTAGTCTTATTCTTGTCCAATTAGGGTTTTTATGCAATCTTGTGCATCCAATAGGTGTGTTTGTGTCATTCGAAGAACATTTAGGTCATTTTTGTCCTCCCTAGGCTTATTCTTGTCCGATTAGGGTTTTTAACCAATCTTGTGCATTCAATAAGTTCATTTGTGTCATTGGATGAACATTTAGGTCATTTTCGTCCTCCCTAGTCTTATTCTTGTCCAATTAGGGTTTTAAGCAATCTTTTGCATCCAATATGTGGGTTTGTGTCATTGGATGAACGTTTAGGTCATTTTTGTCCTCCCTATGCTTATTCTTGTCCAATTAGGGTTTTTAACCAATCTTGTGCATCCAATAAGTTCATTTGTGTCCTTGGTTGAACATTTAGGTCATTTTCGTCCCCCTAGTCTTATTCTTGTCCAATTAGGGTTTTTATGCAATCTTGTGCATCCAATAGGTGTGTTTGTGTCATTGGACGAACATTTAGGTCATTTTCGTCCTCCCTAGGCTTATTCTTGTCCAATTAGGGTTTTTAACCAATCTTGTGCATCCAATAAGTTCATTTGTGTCATTGGATGAACATTTAGGTCATTTTCGTCCTCCCTAGTCTTATTCTTGTCCAATTAGGGTTTTTATGCAATCTTGTGCATCCAATAGGTGTGTTTGTGTCATTGGACGAACATTTAGGTCATTTTCGTCCTCCCTAGACTTATTTTTGTCCAATTAGGGTTTTTAACCAATCTTGTGCATCCAATAATTTCATTTGTGTCATTGGATGAACATTTAGGTCATTTTCGTCCTCCCTAGTCTTATTCTTGTCCAATTAGGGTTTTTATGCAATCTTGTGCATCCAATAGGTGTGTTTGTGTCATTGGAGGAACATTTAGGTCATTTTCGTCCTCCCTAGTCTTATTCTTGTCCAATTAGGGTTTTTATGCAATCTTGTGCATCCAATAGGTGTGTTTGTGTCATTGGACGAACATTTAGGTCATTTTCGTCGTCCCTAGGCTTATTCTTGTCCAATTAGGGTTTTTAGCCAACCTTGTGCATCCAATAAGTTCATTTGTGTCATTGGATGAACATTTAGGTCATTTTCGTCCTCCCTAGGCTTATTCTTGTCCAATTAGGGTTTTTAACCAATCTTGTGCATCCAATAAGTTCATTTGTGTCATTGGATGAACATTTAGGTCATTTTCGTCCTCCCTAGGCTTATTCTTGTCCAATTAGGGTTTTCAACCAATCTTGTGCATCCAATAGGTGTGTTTGTGTCATTGGAGGAACATTTAGGTCATTTTCGTCCTCCCTAGTCTTATTCTTGTCCAATTAGGGTTTTTATGCAATCTTGTGCATCCAATAGGTGTGTTTGTGTCATTGGACGAACATTTAGGTCATTTTCGTCTTCCCTAGGCTTATTCTTGTCCGATTAGGGTTTTTAGGCAATCCTGTGCATCCAATAGGTGTGTTTGTGTCATTGGACGAACATTTTGGTCATTTTCGTCCTCCCTAGGCTTATTCTTGTCCAATTTGGGTTTTTAACCAACCTTGTGCATCCAATAAGTTCATTTGTGTCATTGGTTGAACATTTAGGTCATTTTCGTCCTCCCTAGGCTTATTCTTGTCCAATTAGGGTTTTTAACCAACCTTGTGCATCCAATAAGTTCATTTGTGTCATTGGTTGAACATTTAGGTCATTTTCGTCCTCCCTAGGCTTATTCTTGTCCAATTAGGGTTTTTAACCAACCTCGTGCATCCAATAAGTTCATTTGTGTCATTGGTTGAACATTTAGGTAATTTTCGTCCTCCCTAGGCTTATTCTTGTCCAATTAGGGTTTTTAACCAACCTTGTGCATCCAATAAGTTCATTTGTGTCATTGGAGGAACATTTGGGTCATTTTCGTCCTCCCTAGTCTTATTTTTGTCCAATTAGGGTTTTTATGCAAACTTGTCCATCCAATACGTGTGTTTGTGTCATTGGACGAACATTTAGGTCATTTTCGCCCTCCCTAGGCTTATTCTTGTCCAATTAGGGTTTTTAACCAATCTTGTGCATCCAATAAGTTCATTTGTGTCATTGGATGAACATTTAGGTCATTTTCGTCCTCCCTAGTCTTATTCTTGTCCAATTAGGGTTTTTATGCAATCTTGTGCATCCAATAGGTGTGTTTGTGTCATTGGACGGACATTTAGGTCATTTTCGTCCTCCCTAGGCTTATTCTTGTCCAATTAGGGTTTTTAACCAATCTTGTGCATCCAATAGGTGTGTTTGTGTCATTGGAGGAACATTTAGGTCATTTTTGTCCTCTCTAAGCTTATTCTTGTGCGATTAGGGTTTTTAACCAACCTTGTGCATCCAATAAGTTCATTTGTGTCGTTGTTTGAACATTTAGGTCATTTTCGTACTCCCTAGGCTTATTCTTGTCCAATTAGGGTTTTTAACCAACCTTGTGCATCCAATAAGTTCATTTGTGTCATTGGAGGAACATTTAGGTCATTTTCGTCCTCCCTAGGCTTATTCTTGTCCAATTAGGGTTTTTAACCAATCTTGTGCATCCAATAAGTTCATTTGTGTCATTGGATGAACATTTAGGTCATTTTCGTCCTCCCTAGGCTTATTCTTGTCGAATTAGGGTTTTTAGCCAATCTTGTGCATCCAATAAGTTCATTTGTGTCATTGGAGGAACATTTAGGTCATTTTCGTCCTCCCTAGTCTTATTCTTGTCCAATTAGGGTTTTTATGCAATCTTGTGCATCCAATAGGTGTGTTTGTGTCATTGGACGAACATTTAGGTCATTTTCTTCGTCCCTAGGCTTATTCTTGTCCAATTAGGGTTTTTAACCAACCTGGTGCATCCAATAAGTTCATTTGTGTCATTGGATGAACATTTAGGTCATTTTCGTCCTCCCTAGTCTTATTCTTGTCCAATTAGGGTATTTATGCAATCTTGTCCATCCAATAGGTGTGTTTGGGTCATTAGACGAACATTTAGGTCGTTTTCGTCCTCCCTAGGCTTATGCTTGTCCAATTAGGGTTTTTAACCAATCTTGTGCATCCAATAGGTGTGTTTGTGTTATTTGAGGAACATTTAGGTCATTTTCGTCCTCCCTAGTCTTATTCTTGTCCAATTAGGGTTTTTATGCAATCTTGTGCATCCAATAGGTGTGTTTGTGTCATTGGACGAACATTTAGGTCATTTTCTTCGTCCCTAGGCTTATTCTTGTCCAATTAGGGTTTTTAACCAACCTTGTGCATCCAATAAGTTCATTTGTGTCATTGGATGAACATTTAGGTCATTTTCGTCCTCCCTAGACTTATTCTTGTCCAATTAGGGTTTTTAGCCAACCTTGTGCATCCAATAAGTTCATTTGTGTCATTGGAGGATCATTTATGTCATTTTCGTCCTCCCTAGGTTTATTCTTGTCCAATTAGGTTTTTTATGCAATCTTGTGCATCCAATAGGCGTGTTTGTGTCATTGGACGAACATTTAGGTCATTTTCGTCCTCCCTAGGCTTATTCTTGTCCAATTAGGGTTTTTAACCAATCTTGTGCATCTAATAAGTTCATTTGTGTCATTGGTTGAACATTTAGGTCATTTTCGTCCTCCCTTGGCTTATTCTTGTCCAATTAGGGTTATTAACCAACCTTGTGGATCCAATAAGTTCATTTATGTCATTGGAGGAACATTTAGGTCATTATCGTCCTCCCTAGTCTTATTCTTGTCCAATTAGGGTTTTTATGCAATCTTGTGCATCCAATAGGTGTGTTTGTGTCATTGGATGAACATTTAGGTCATTTTCGTCTTCCCTAGGCTTATTCTTGTCCAATTAGGGTTTTTAACCAATCTTGTGCATCCAATAGGGGTGTTTGTGTCATTGGAGGAACATTTAGGTCATTTTCGTCCTCCCTAGTCTTATTCTTGTCCAATTAGGGTTTTTATGCAATCTTGTGCATCCAATAGGTGTGTTTGTGTCATTGGACGAACATTTAGGTCATTTTCGTCGTCCCTAGGCTTATTCTTGTCCAATTAGTGTTTTTAACCAATCTAGTGCATCCAATAGGTGTGTTTGTGTCATTGGACGAACATTTAGGTCATTTTCGTCGTCCCTAGTCTTATTCTTGTCCAATTAGGTTTTTTAAGCAATCTTGTGCATCCAATAGGTGTGTTTGTGTCATTGGTTGAACATTTAGGTCATTTTCGTCCTCCCTATGCTTATTCTTGTCAAATTAGGGTTTTTAACCAATCTTGTGCATCCAATAGGTGTGTTTGTGTCATTGGAGGAACATTTAGGTCATTTTCGTCATCCCTAGTCTTATTATTGTCCTATTTGGGTTTTTATGCAATCTTGTGCGTCCAATAGGTGGGTTTGTGTCATTGGACGAACATTTAGGTCATTTTCGTCGTCCCTAGGTTTATTCTTGTCCAATTAGGGTTTTTAACCAACCTGGTGCATCCAATAAGTTCATTTGTGTAATTGGATCAACATTTAGGTCATTTTAGTCCTCCCTATGCTTATTCTTGTCCAATTAGGGTTTTTATCCAATCTTGTGCATCCAATAAGTTCATTTGTGTCATTGGATGAACATTTAGGTCATTTTCGTCCTCCCTAGTCTTATTCTTCTCCAATTAGGGTATTTATGAAATCTTGTCCATCCAATAGGTGTGTTTGTGTCATTAGACGAACATTTAGGTCGTTTTTATCCTCCCTAGGCTTATGCTTGTCCAATTAGGGTTTTTAACCAATCTTGTGCATCCAATAGGTGTGTTTGTGTTATTGGAGGAACATTTAGGTCATTTTCGTCCTCCCTAGTCTTATTCTTGTCCAATTAGGGTTTTTATGCAATCTTGTGCATCCAATAGGTGTGTTTGTGTAATTGGACGAACATTTAGGTCATTTTCGTCGTCCCTAGGCTTATTCTTGTCCAATTAGGGTTTTTAACCAACCTTGTGCATCCAATAAGTTCATTTGTGTCATTGGATGAACATTTAGGTCATTTTCGTCCTCCCTAGACTTATTCTTGTCCAATTAGGGTTTTTAGCCAACCTTGTGCATCCAATAAGTTCATTTGTGTCATTGGAGGATCATTTATGTCATTTTCGTTCTCCCTAGGCTTATTCTTGTCCAATTAGGGTTTTTATGCAATCTTGTGCATCCAATAGGCGTGTTTGTGTCATTGGACGGACATTTAGGTCATTTTCGTCCTCCCTAGGCTTATTCTTGTCCAATTAAGGTTTTTAACCAACCTTGTGCATCCAATAAGTTCATTTGTGTAATTGGTTGAACATTTAGGACATTTTCGTCCTCCCTAGGCTTATTCTTGTCCAATTAGGGTTTTTAACCAACCTTGTGCATCCAATAAGTTCATTTGTGTCATTGGAAGAACATTTAGGTCATTTTTGTCCTCCCTAGTCTTATTCTTGTCCAATTAGGGTTTTTATGCAATCTTGTGCAACCAATAGGTGTGTTGTGTCATTGGATGAACATTTAGATCATTTTCGTCCTCCCTAGGCTTATTCTTGTCCAATTAGGGTTTTTAACCAATCTTGTGCATCTAATAAGTTCATTTGTGTCATTGGTTGAACATTTAGGTCATTTTCGTCCTCCCTTGGCTTATTCTTGTCCAATTAGGGTTATTAACCAACCTTGTGGATCCAATAAGTTCATTTATGTCATTGGAGGAACATTTAGGTCATTTTCGTCCTCCCTAGTCTTATTCTTGTCCAATTAGGGTTTTTATGCAATCTTGTGCATCCAATAGGTGTGTTTGTGTCATTGGATGAACATTTAGGTCATTTTCGTCTTCCCTAGGCTTATTCTTGTCCAATTAGGGTTTTTAACCAATCTTGTGGATCCAATAAGTTCATTTGTGTCATTGGATGAACATTTAGGTCATTTTCGTCCTCCCTAGTCTTATTCTTGTCCAATTAGGGTTTTTATGCAATCTTGTGCATCCAATAGATGTGTTTGTGTCATTGGACGAACATTTAGGTCATTTTCGTCCTCCCTAGGCTTATTCTTGTCCAATTAGGGTTTTTAACCAACTTTGTGCATCCAATAAGTTCATTTGTGTCATTGGTTGAACATTTAGGTCATTTTCGTCCTCCCTAGGCTTATTCTTGTCCAATTAGGGTTTTTAACCAACCTTGTGCATCCAATAAGTTCATTTGTGTCATTGGAGGAACATTTAGGTCATTTTCATCCTCCCTTGTCTTATTCTTGCCCAATTAGGGTTTTTATGCAATCTTGTGCATCCAATAGGTGTGTTTGTGTCATTGGACAATTATTTAGGTCATTTTCGTCCTCCCTAGGCTTATTCTTGTCCAATTAGGGTTTTTAACCAATCTTGTGCATCCAATGAGTTCATTTGTGTCATTCGATGAATATTTAGGTCATTTTCATCCTCCCTAGGCTTATTCTTGTCCAATTAGGGTTTTTAACCAATCTTGTGCATCCAATAAGTTCATTTGTGTCATTGGATGAACATTTAGGTCATTTTCGTCCTCCCTAGTCTTATTCTTGTCCAATTAGGGTTTTTATGCAAGCTTGTGCATCCAATAGGTGTGTTTGTGTCATTGGACGGACATTTAGGTCATTTTCGTCCTCCCTAGGCTTATTCTTGTCCAATTAGGGTTTTTAACCAATCTTGTGTATCCAATAAGTTCATTTGTGTCATTGGATGAACATTTAGGTCATTTTCGTCCTCCCTAGGCTTATTCTTGTCCAATTAGGGTTTTTAACCAATCTTGTGCATCCAATAAGTTCATTTGTGTCATTGGATGATTATTTAGGTCATTTTCATCTTCCCTAGGCTTATTCTTGTCCAATTAGGGTTTTTAACCAATCTTGTGCATCCAATAGGTGTGTTTGTGTCATTGGATAAACATTTAGGTCATGTTCGTCCTCCCTAGTCTTATTCTTGTCCAATTAGGGTTTTTATGTAATCTTGTGCATTCAATAGGTGTGTTTGTGTCATTGGACGAACATTTAGGTCATTTTCGTCCTCCCTAGGCTTATTCTTGTCCAATTAGGGTTTTTAACCAACCTTGTGCATCCAATAAGTTCATTTGTGTCATTGGAGGAACATTTGGGTCATTTTCGTCCTCCCTAGTCTTATTTTTGTCCAATTAGGGTTTTTATGCAAACTTGTCCATCCAATACGTGTGTTTGTGTCATTGGACGAACATTTAGGTCATTTTCGCCCTCCCTAGGCTTATTCTTGTCCAATTAGGGTTTTTAACCAATCTTGTGCATCCAATAAGTTCATTTGTGTCATTGGATGAACATTTAGGTCATTTTCGTCCTCCCTAGTCTTATTCTTGTCCAATTAGGGTTTTTATGCAATCTTGTGCATCCAATAGGTGTGTTTGTGTCATTGGACGGACATTTAGGTCATTTTCGTCCTCCCTAGGCTTATTCTTGTCCAATTAGGGTTTTTAACCAATCTTGTGCATCCAATAGGTGTGTTTGTGTCATTGGAGGAACATTTAGGTCATTTTTGTCCTCTCTAAGCTTATTCTTGTGCGATTAGGGTTTTTAACCAACCTTGTGCATCCAATAAGTTCATTTGTGTCGTTGTTTGAACATTTAGGTCATTTTCGTACTCCCTAGGCTTATTCTTGTCCAATTAGGGTTTTTAACCAACCTTGTGCATCCAATAAGTTCATTTGTGTCATTGGAGGAACATTTAGGTCATTTTCGTCCTCCCTAGGCTTATTCTTGTCCAATTAGGGTTTTTAACCAATCTTGTGCATCCAATAAGTTCATTTGTGTCATTGGATGAACATTTAGGTCATTTTCGTCCTCCCTAGGCTTATTCTTGTCGAATTAGGGTTTTTAGCCAATCTTGTGCATCCAATAAGTTCATTTGTGTCATTGGAGGAACATTTAGGTCATTTTCGTCCTCCCTAGTCTTATTCTTGTCCAATTAGGGTTTTTATGCAATCTTGTGCATCCAATAGGTGTGTTTGTGTCATTGGACGAACATTTAGGTCATTTTCTTCGTCCCTAGGCTTATTCTTGTCCAATTAGGGTTTTTAACCAACCTTGTGCATCCAATAAGTTCATTTGTGTCATTGGATGAACATTTAGGTCATTTTCGTCCTCCCTAGTCTTATTCTTGTCCAATTAGGGTATTTATGCAATCTTGTCCATCCAATAGGTGTGTTTGGGTCATTAGACGAACATTTAGGTCGTTTTCGTCCTCCCTAGGCTTATGCTTGTCCAATTAGGGTTTTTAACCAATCTTGTGCATCCAATAGGTGTGTTTGTGTTATTGGAGGAACATTTAGGTCATTTTCGTCCTCCCTAGTCTTATTCTTGTCCAATTAGGGTTTTTATGCAATCTTGTGCATCCAATAGGTGTGTTTGTGTCATTGGACGAACATTTAGGTCATTTTCGTCGTCCCTAGGCTTATTCTTGTCCAATTAGGGTTTTTAACCAACCTTGTGCATCCAATAAGTTCATTTGTGTCATTGGATGATCATTTAGGTCATTTTCGTCCTCCCTAGTCTTATTCTTGTCCAATTAGGGTTTTTATGCAATCTTGTGCATCCAATAGGTGTGTTTGTGTCATTAGACGAACATTTAGGTCGTTGTCGTCCTCCCTAGGCTTATGCTGGTCCAATTAGGGTTTTTAACCAATCTTGTGCATCCAATAGGTGTGTTTGTGTTATTGGAGGAACATTTAGGTCATTTTCGTCCTCCCTAGTCTTATTCTTGTCCAATTAGGGTTTTTATGCAATCTTGTGCATCCAATAGGTGTGTTTGTGTCATTGGACGAACATTTAGGTCATTTTCGTCGTCCCTAGGCTTATTCTTGTCCAATTAGTGTTTTTAACCAATCTTGTGCATCCAATAGGTGTGTTTGTGTCATTGGACGAACATTTAGGTCATTTTCGTCGTCCCTAGTCTTATTCTTGTCCAATTAGGTTTTTTAAGCAATCTTGTGCATCCAATAGGTGTGTTTGTGTCATTGGTTGAACATTTAGGTCATTTTCGTCCTCCCTATGCTTATTCTTGTCAAATTAGGGTTTTTAACCAATCTTGTGCATCCAATAGGTGTGTTTGTGTCATTGGAGGAACATTTAGGTCATTTTCGTCATCCCTAGTCTTATTATTGTCCTATTTGGGTTTTTATGCAATCTTGTGCGTCCAATAGGTGGGTTTGTGTCATTGGACGAACATTTAGGTCATTTTCGTCGTCCCTAGGTTTATTCTTGTCCAATTAGGGTTTTTAACCAACCTGGTGCATCCAATAAGTTCATTTGTGTAATTGGATCAACATTTAGGTCATTTTAGTCCTCCCTATGCTTATTCTTGTCCAATTAGGGTTCTTATCCAATCTTGTGCATCCAATAAGTTCATTTGTGTCATTGGATGAACATTTAGGTCATTTTCGTCCTCCCTAGTCTTATTCTTCTCCAATTAGGGTATTTATGAAATCTTGTCCATTCAATAGGTGTGTTTGTGTCATTAGACGAACATTTAGGTCGTTTTTATCCTCCCTAGGCTTATGCTTGTCCAATTAGGGTTTTTAACCAATCTTGTGCATCCAATAGGTGTGTTTGTGTTATTGGAGGAACATTTAGGTCATTTTCGTCCTCCCTAGTCTTATTCTTGTCCAATTAGGGTTTTTATGCAATCTTGTGCATCCAATAGGTGTGTTTGTGTCATTGGACGAACATTTAGGTCATTTTCGTCGTCCCTAGGCTTATTCTTGTCCAATTAGGGTTTTTAACCAACCTTGTGCATCCAATAAGTTCATTTGTGTCATTGGATGAACATTTAGGTCATTTTCGTCCTCCCTAGGCTGATTCTTGTCCAATTAGGGTTTTTAGCCAATCTTGTGCATCCAATAAGTTCATTTGTGTCATTGGAGAAACATTTAGGTCATTTTCGTCCTCCCTAGGCTTATTCTTGTCCAATTAGGGTTTTTAACCAATCTTGTGCATACAATAGGTGTGTTTGTGTCATCATAGGAACATTTAGGTCATTTTCGTCCTACCTAGTCTTATTCTTGTCCAATTAGGGTTTTTATGCAATCTTGTGCATCCAATAGGTGTGTTTGTGTCATTGGACGAACATTTAGGTCATTTTCGTCCTCCCTAGGCTTATTCTGGTCCAATTAGGGTTTTTAACCAATCTTGTGCATCCAATAGGTGTGTTTGTGTCATTGGAGGAACATTTAGGTCATTTTCGCCCTCCCTAGTCTTATTCTTGTTCAATTAGGGTTTTATGCAATCTAGTGCATCCAATAGGTGTGTTTGTGTCATTGGACGAACATTTAGGTCATTTTCATCCTCCCTATGCTTATTCTTGTCCAATTAGGGTTTTTAACCAATCTTGTGCATCCAATAAGTTCATTTGTGTCATTAGACAAACATTTAGGTCATTTTCGTCCTCCCTAGGCTTATTCTTGTCCAATTAGGGTTTTTAACAAATCTTGTGCTTCCAATAAGTTCATTTGTGTCATTAGACGAACATTTAGGTCATTTTCGTCCTCCCTAGGCTTATTCTTGTCCAATTAGGGTTTTTAACCAATCATGTGCATCCAATAAGTTGATTTGTGTCATTGGACGAACATTTAGGTCATTTTCGTCCTCCCTAGGCTTATTCTTGTCCAATTAGGGTTTTTAACCAGTGTTGTTCATCCAATAGGTGTGTTTGTGTCATTGGAGGAACATTTAGGTCATTTTCGTCCTCCCTAGTCTTATTCTGGTCCAATTAGGGTTTTTATGCAATCTTGTGCATCGAATAGGTGTGTTTGTGTAATTGGACGAACATTTAGGTCATTTTCGTCGTCCCTAGGCTTATTCTTGTCCAATTAGGGTTTTTAACCAACCTTGTGCATCCAATAAGTTCATTTGTGTCATTGGATGAACATTTAGGTCATTTTCGTCCTCCCTAGGCTTATTCTTGTCCAATTAGGGTTTTTAACCAATCTTGTGAATCCAATAGGTGTGTTTGTGTCATTGGAGGAATATTTAGGTCATTTTCGTCCTCCCTAGTCTTATTCTTGTCCAATTAGGGTTTTTATGCAATCTTGTGCATCCAATAGGTGTGTTTGTGTCATTGGACGAACATTTAGGTCATTTTCGTCGTCCCTAGGCTTATTCTTGTCCAATTAGGGTTTTTAACCAACATTGTGCATCCAATAAGTTCATTTGTGTCATTGGATGAACATTTAGGTCATTTTCGTCCTCCCTAGGCTTATTCTTGTCCAATTAGGGTTTTTAACCAATCTTGTGCATCCAATAGGTGTGTTTGTGCCATTGGAGGAACATTTAGGTCATTTTCGTCCTACCTAGTCTTATTCTTGTCCAATTAGGGTTTTTATGCAATCTTGTGCATCCAATAGGTGTGTTTGTGTCATTGGACGAACATTTAGGTCATTTTCGTCGTCCCTAGGCTTATTCTTGTCCAATTAGGGTTTTTAACCAACCTCGTGCATCCAATAAGTTCATTTGTGTCATTGGATGAACATTTATGTCATTTTCGTCCTCCCTTGGCTTATTCTTGTCTAATTAGGGTTTTTAGCCAATTTTGTGCATCCAAAAAGTTCATTTGTGTCATTGGACGAACATTTAGGTCATTTTCGTCCTCCCTAGGCTTATTCTTGTTCAATTAGGGTTTTTAACGAAACTTGTGCATCCAATAAGTTCATTTGTGTCATTGGATGAACATTTAGGTCATTTTCGTCCTCCCTAGGCTTATTCTGGTCCAATTAGGGTTTTTAGCCAATCTTGTGCATCCAATAAGTTCATTTGTGTCATTGGAGGAACATTTAGGTCATTTTCGTCCTCCCTAGTCTTATTCTTGTCCAATTAGGGTTTTTATGCAATCTTGTGCATCCAATAGGTGTGTTTGTGTCATTGGACGAACATTTAAGTCATTTTCGCCCTCCCTAGGTTTATTCTTCTCCAATTAGGGTTTTTAACCAATCGTGTGCATCCAATAAGTTGATTTGTGTCATTGGATGAACATTTAGGTCATTTTCGTCCTCCCTAGGCTTATTCTTGTCCAATTAGGGTTTTTAACCAATCTTGTGCATCCAATAAGTTCATTTGTGTCATTGGATGATTATTTAGGTCATTTTCATCTTCCCTAGGCTTATTCTTGTCCAATTAGGGTTTTTAACCAATCTTGTGCATCCAATAGGTGTGTTTGTGTCATTGGATAAACATTTAGGTCATGTTCGTCCTCCCTAGTCTTATTCTTGTCCAATTAGGGTTTTTATGTAATCTTGTGCATTCAATAGGTGTGTTTGTGTCATTGGACGAACATTTAGGTCATTTTTGTCCTCCCTAGGCTTATTCTTGTCCAATTATGGTTTTTAACCAATCTTGTGCATCCAATAAGTTCATTTGTGTCATTAGACGAACATTTAGGTCATTATCGTCCTCCCTAGGCTTATTCTTGTCCAATTAGGGTTCTTAACCAATCATGTGCATCCAATAAGTTTATTTGTGTCATTGGATGAACATTTAGGTCATTTTCGTCCTCCCTAGGCTTATTCTTGTCCAATTAGGGTTTTTAACCAATCTTGTGCATCCAATAAGTTCATTTGTGTCATTGGATAAACATTTAGGTCATTTTCGTCCTCCCTAGGCTTATTCTTGTCCAAGTATGGTTTTTAACCAATCTTGTGCATCCAATAGGTGTGTTTGTGTCATTGGATGAACATTTAGGTCATTTTCGTCCTCCCTAGGCTTATTCTTGTCCAATTAGGGTTTTTAACCAATCTTGTGCATCCAATAAGTTGATTTGTGTCATTGGATGAACATTTAGGTCATTTTCGTCCTCCCTAGGCTTATTCTTGTCCAATTAGGGTTTTTATACAATCTTGTGCGTCCAATAGGTGTGTTTGTGTCATTGGACGAACATTTAGGTCATTTTCGTCCTCCCAAGGCTTATTCTTGTCCAATTAGGGTTTGTAGCCAATCTTGTGCATCGAATAATTTCATTTGTGCCATTGGAGGAACATTTGGGTCATTTTCGTCCTCCCTAGGCTTATTCTTGTCCAATTAGGGTTTTTAACCAATCAGGTGCATCCAATAAGTTGATTTGTGTCATTGGATGAACATTTAGGTCATTTTCGTCCTCCCTAGGCTTATTCTTGTGCAATAAGGGTTTTTAACCAATCTTGTGCATCCAATAAGTTCATTTGTGTCATTGGAGGAACATTTAGGTCATTTTCGTCCTCCCTAGTCTTATTCTTGTCTAATTAGGGTTTTTATGCAATCTTGTGCATCCAATAGGTGTGTGTGTGTCATTGGACGAACATTTATGTCATTTTCGTCCTCCCTAGGATTATTCTTGTCCAATTTGGGTTTTTAACCAATCTTGTGCATCCAATAAGTTCATTTGTGTCATTGGATGAACATTTAGGTCATTTTCGTCCTCCCTATGCTTATTCTTGTCCAATTAGGGTTGTTAACCAATCTTGTGCATCCAATAAGTTGATTTGTGTCATTGGATGAACATTTAGGTCATTTTCGTCCTCCCTAGGCTTATTCTTGTCCAATTAGGGTTTTTAACCAATCTTGTGCATCCAATAAGTTCATTTGTGTCATTGGAGGAACATTTAGGTCATTTTCGTCCTCCCTAGTCTTATTCTTGTCCAATTAGGGTGTTTATGCAATCTTGTGCATCCAATAGGTGTGTTTGTGTCATTGGACGAACATTTAGGTCATTTTCGTCCTCCCTAGGCTTATTCTTGTCCAATTAGGGTTCTTAACCAATCTTGTGCATCCAATAGGTGTGTTTGTGTCATTGGAGGAATATTTAGGTCATTTTCGTCCTCCCTAGTCTTATTCTTGTCCAATTAGGGTTTTTATGCAATCTTGTGCATCCAATAGGTGTGTTTGTGTCATTGGACGAACATTTAGGTCATTTTCGTCCTCCCTAGGCTTATTCTTGTCCAATTAGGGTTTTTAACCAATCTTGTGCATCCAATAAGTTCATTTGTGTCATTAGACGAACATTTAGGTCATTTTCGTCCTCCCTAGGCTTATTATAGTCAAATTAGGGTTTTTAACCAATCGTGTGCATCCAATAAGTTGATTTGTGTCATTGGATGAACATTTATGTCATTTTCGTCCTCCCTAGGCTTATTCTTGTCCAATTAGGGTTTTTAACCAATCTTGTGCATCCAATAAGTTCATTTGTGTCATTGGATGAACATTTAGGTCATTTTCGTCTTCCCTAGGCTTATTCTTGTCCAATTAGGGTTTTTAACCAATCTTGTGCATCCAATAAGTTCATTTGTGTCATTGGAGGAACATTTAGGTCATTTTTTTCCTCCCTATGCTTATTCTTGTCCAATTAGGGTTTTTAACCAATCTTGTGCATCCAATAGGTGTGTTTGTGTCATTGGATAAACATTTAGGTCATTTTCGTCCTCCTTAGTCTTATTCTTGTCCAATTAGGGTTTTTATGTAATCTTGTGCATCCAATAAGTTCATTTGTGTCATTGGTTGAACATTTAGGTCATTTTCGTACTCCCTAGGCTTATTCTTGTCCAATTAGGGTTATTAACCAACCTTGTGCATCCAATAAGTTCCTTTGTGTCATTGGAGGAACATTTAGGTCATTTTCATCCTCCCTAGTCTTATTCTTGTCCAATTAGGGTTTTTATGCAATCTTGTACATCCAATAGGTGTGTTTGTGTCATTGGAGGAACATTTAGGTCATTTTCGTCCTCCCTAGTCTTATTCTTGTCCAATTAGGGTTTTTATGCAATCTTGTGCATCCAATAGGTGTGTTTGTGTCATTGGATAAACATTTAGGTCATTTTCGTCCTCCTTAGTCTTATTCTTGTCCAATTAGGGTTTTTATGTAATCTTGTGCATCCAATAAGTTCATTTGTGTCATTGGTTGAACATTTAGGTCATTTTCGTACTCCCTAGGCTTATTCTTGTCCAATAGGGTTATTAACCAACCTTGTGCATCCAATAAGTTCATTTGTGTCATTGGAGGAACATTTAGGTCATTTTCGTCCTCCCTAGTCTTATTCTTGTCCAATTAGGGTTTTTATGCAATCTTGTGCATCCAATAGGTGTGTTTGTGTAATTGGACGAACATTTAGGTCATTTTCGTCGTCCCTAGGCTTATTCTTGTCCAATTAGGGTTTTTAACCAACCTTGTGCATCCAATAAGTTCATTTGTGTCATTGGATGAACATTTAGGTCATTTTCGTCCTCCCTAGACTTATTCTTGTCCAATTAGGGTTTTTAGCCAACCTTGTGCATCCAATAAGTTCATTTGTGTCATTGGAGGATCATTTATGTCATTTTCGTTCTCCCTAGGCTTATTCTTGTCCAATTAGGGTTTTTATGCAATCTTGTGCATCCAATAGGCGTGTTTGTGTCATTGGACGAACATTTAGGTCATTTTCGTCCTCCCTAGGCTTATTCTTGTCCAATTAAGGTTTTTAACCAACCTTGTGCATCCAATAAGTTCATTTGTGTAATTGGTTGAACATTTAGGACATTTTCGTCCTCCCTAGGCTTATTCTTGTCCAATTAGGGTTTTTAACCAACCTTGTGCATCCAATAAGTTCATTTGTGTCATTGGAAGAACATTTAGGTCATTTTTGTCCTCCCTAGTCTTATTCTTGTCCAATTAGGGTTTTTATGCAATCTTGTGCAACCAATAGGTGTGTTGTGTCATTGGATGAACATTTAGATCATTTTCGTCCTCCCTAGGCTTATTCTTGTCCAATTAGGGTTTTTAACCAATCTTGTGCATCTAATAAGTTCATTTGTGTCATTGGTTGAACATTTAGGTCATTTTCGTCCTCCCTTGGCTTATTCTTGTCCAATTAGGGTTATTAACAAACCTTGTGGATCCAATAAGTTCATTTGTGTCATTGGAGGAACATTTAGGTCATTTTCGTCCTCCCTAGTCTTATTCTTGTCCAATTAGGGTTTTTATGCAATCTTGTGCATCCAATAGGTGTGTTTGTGTCATTGGATGAACATTTAGGTCATTTTCGTCTTCCCTAGGCTTATTCTTGTCCAATTAGGGTTTTTAACCAATCTTGTGCATCCAATAGGTGTGTTTGTGTCATTGGAGGAACATTTAGGTCATTTTCGTCCTCCCTAGTCTTATTCTTGTCCAATTAGGGTTTTTATGCAATATTGTGCATCCAATAGGTGTGTTTGTGTCATTGGACGAACATTTAGGTCATTTTCGTCGTCCCTAGGCTTATTCTTGTCCAATTAGTGTTTTTAACCAATCTTGTGCATCCAATAGGTGTGTTTGTGTCATTGGACGAACATTTAGGTCATTTTCGTCGTCCCTAGTCTTATTCTTGTCCAATTAGGATTTTTATGCAATCTTGTGCATCCAATAGGTGTGTTTGTGTCATTGGTTGAACATTTAGGTCATTTTCGTCCTCCCTATGCTTATTCTTGTCCAATTAGGGTTTTTAACCAATCTTGTGCATCCAATAGGTGTGCTTGTGTCATTGGAGGAACATTTAGGTCATTTTCGTCCTCCATAGTCTTATTATTGTCCAATTTGGGTTTTTATGCAATCTTGTGCATCCAATAGGTGGGTTTGTGTCATTGGACGAACATTTAGGTCATTTTCATTGTCCCTAGGCTTATTCTTGTCCAATTAGGGTTTTTAACCAACCTGGTGCATCCAATAAGTTCATTTGTGTAATTGGATGAACATTTAGGTCATTCTAGTCCTCCCTATGCTTATTCTTGTCCAATTATGGTTTTTATCCAATCTTGTGCATCCAATAAGTTCATTTGTGTCATTGGATGAACATTTAGGTCATTTTCGTCCTCCCTAGTCTTATTCTTGTCCAATAAGGGTATTTATGCAATCTTGTCCATCCAATAGGTGTGTTTGTGTCATTAGACGAACATTTAGGTCGTTTTCGTCCTCCATAGGCTTATGCTTGTCCAATTAGGGTTTTTAACCAATCTTGTGCATCCAATAGGTGTGTTTGTGTTATTGGAGGAACATTTAGGTCATTTTCGTCCTCCCTAGTCTTATTCTTGTCCAATTAGGGTTTTTATGCAATCTTGTGCATCCAATAGGTGTGTTTGTGTCATTGGACGAACATTTAGGTCATTTTCGTCGTCCCTAGGCTTATTCTTGTCCAATTAGGGTTTTTAACCAACCTTGTGCATCCAATAAGTTCATTTGTGTCATTGGATGATCATTTAGGTCATTTTCGTCCTCCCTAGTCTTATTCTTGTCCAATTAGGGTTTTTATGCAATCTTGTGCATCCAATAGGTGTGTTTGTGTCATTAGACGAACATTTAGGTCGTTTTCGTCCTCCCTAGGCTTATGCTGGTCCAATTAGGGTTTTTAACCTATCTTGTGCATCCAATAGGTGTGTTTGTGTTATTGGAGGAGCATTTAGGTCATTTTCGTCCTCCATAGGCTTATTCTTGTCCAATTAGTGTTTTTAACCAACCTTGTGCATCCAATAAGTTCATTTGTGTAATTGGTTGAACATTTAGGACATTTTCGTCCTCCCTAAGCTTATTCTTGTCCAATTAGGGTTTTTAACCAACCTTGTGCATCCAATAAGTTCATTTGTGTCATTGGAGGAACATTTAGGTCATTTTCGTCCTCCCTAGTCTTATTCTTGTCCAATTAGGGTTTTTATGCAATCTTGTGCATCCAATAGGTGTGTTTGTGTCATTGGACGAACATTTAGGTCATTTTCGTCCTCCCTAGGCTTATTCTTGTCCAATTAGGGTTTTTAACCAATCTTGTGCATCCAATAAGTTCATTTGTATCATTGGATGAACATTTAGGTCATTTTCGTCATCCCTAGTCTTATTCTTGTGCAATTAGTATTTTAAATATTCTTATGCATCCAATATGTGTGTTTGTGTCATTGGATGAACATTTAGGTCATTTTCGTCCTCCCTATGCTTATTCTTGTCCAATTAGGGTTTTTAACCAATCTTGTGCATACAATAAGTTCATTTGTGTCATTGGATGAACATTTAGGTCATTTTCGTCCTCCCTATGCTTATTCTTGTCCAATTAGGGTTTTTAACCAATCTTGTGCATCCAATAAGTTCATTTGTGTCATTGGATGAACATTTAGGTCATATTCGTCCTCCCTAGTCTTATTCTTGTCCAATTAGGGTTTTTATGCTATCTTGTGCATCCAATAGGTGTGTTTGTGTCATTGGACGAACATTTAGGTCATTTTCGTCCTCCCTAGGCTTATTCTTGTCCAATTAGGGTTTTTAACCAATCTTGTGCATCCAATAGGTGTGTTTGTGTCATTGGACGAACATTTAGGTCATTTTCGTCCTCCCTAGGCTTATTCTTGTCCGATTAGGGTTTTTAACCAATCTTGTGCATTCAAAAAGTTCATTTGTGTCATTGGATGAGCATTTAGGTCATTTTCGTCCTCCCTAGTCTTATTCTTGTCCAATTAGGGTTTTTATGCAATCTTGTGCATCCAATAGGTGTGTTTGTGTCATTGGACGAACATTTAGGTCATTTTCGTCCTCCCTAGGCTTATTCTTGTCCAATTAGGGTTTTTAACCAATCTTGTGCATCCAATAAGTTCATTTGTGTCATTGGATGATCATTTAGGTCATTTTTGTCCTCCCTAGTCTTATTCTTGTCGAATTAGGGTTTTTATGCAATCTTGTGTATCCAATAGGTGTGTTTGTGTCATTGGAGGAACATTTAGGTCATTTTTGTCCTCCCTAGTCTTATTCTTGTCCAATTAGGGTTTTTATGTAATCTTGTGCATCCAATAGGTGTGTTTGTGTCATTGGAAGAACATTTAGGTCATTTTCGTCCTCCATAGGCTTATTCTTGTCCGATTAGGGTTTTTAACCAATCTTGTGCCTTCAATAAGTTCATTTGTGTCATTGGATGAACATTTAGGTCATTTTCGTCCTCCTTAGTCTTATTCTTGTCCAATTAGGGTTTTAAGCAATCTTGTGCATCCAATATGTGGGTTTGTGTCATTGGATGAACGTTTAGGTCATTTTCGTCCTCCCTATGCTTATTCTTGTCCAATTAGGGTTTTTAACCAATCTTGTGCATCCAATAAGTTCATTTGTGTCATTGGATGAACATTTAGGTCATTTTCGTCCTCCCTAGTCTTATTCTTGTCCAATTAGGGTTTTTATGCAATCTTGTGCATCCAATAAGTGTATTTGTGTCATTGGATGAACATTTAGGTCATTTTCGTCCTCCCTAGGCTTATTCTTGTCCAATTAGGGTTTTTAACCAATCTTGTGCATCCAATAAGTTCATTTGTGTCATTGGATGAACATTTAGGTCATTTTCGTCCTCCCTAGTCTTATTCTTGTCGAATTAGGGTTTTTATGCAATCTTGTGCACCCAATAGGTGTGTTTGTGTCATTGGAAGAACATTTAGGTTATTTTCGTCCTCCCTAGTCTTATTCTTGTCCAATTAGGGTTTTTATGCAATCTTGTGCATCCAATAGGTGTGTTTGTGTCATTGGACGAACATTTAGGTCATTTTCGTCCTCCCTAGGCTTATTCTTGTCCAATTAGGGTTTTTAACCAATCTTGTGCATCCAATAAGTTCATTTGTGTCATTGGACGAACATTTAGGTCATTTTCGTCCTCCATAAGCTTATTCTTGTCCAATTAGGGTTTTTAACCAATCTTGTGCATCCAATAAGTTCATTTGTGTCATTGGATGAACATTTAGGTCATTTTCGTCCTCCCTAGGCTTATTCTTGTCCAATTAGGGTTTTTAACCAATCATGTGCATCCAATAAGTTCATTTGTGTCATTGGATTAACATTTAGGTCATTTTCGTCATCCGTAGGCTTATTCTTGTCCAATTAGGGTTCCTAACCAATCTAGTGCATCCAATAGTTGTGTTTGTGTCATTGGATGAACATTTAGGTCATTTTCGTCCTCCCTAGGCTTATTCTTGTCCAATTAGGGTTTTTAACCAATCTTGTGCATCCAATAAGTTCATTTGTGTCATTGGATGAACATTTAGGTCATTTTTGTCATCCCTAGTCTTATTCTTGTCCAATTAGGGTTTTAAGCAATCTTGTGCATCCAATATGTGTGTTTGTGTCATTGGATGAACATTTAGGTCATTTTCGTCCTCCCTATGCTTATTCTTATCCAATTAGTGTTTTTAACCAATCTTGTGCATCCAATAAATTCATTTGTGTCATTGGATGAACATTTAGGTCATTTTCGTCCTCCCTAGGCTTATTCTTGTCCAATTAGGGTTTTTAACCAATCTTGTGCATCCAATAAGTTCATTTGTGTCATTTGATGAACATTTAGGTCATTTTCGTCCTCCCTAGGCTTATTCTTGTCCAATTAGGGTTTTTAACCAACCTTGTGCATCCAATAAGTTCATTTGTGTCATTGGTGGAACATTTAGGTCATTTACGTCCTCCATAGTCTTATTCTTGTCCAATTAGGGTTTTTATGCAATCTTGTACATCCAATAGGTGTGTTTGTGTCATTGGAGGAACATTTAGGTCATTTTCGTCCTCCCTAGTCTTATTCTTGTCCAATTAGGGTTTTTATGCAATCTTGTGCATCCAATAGGTGTGTTTGTGTCATTGGACGAACATTTAGGTCATTTTCGTCCTCCCTAGGCTTATTCTTGTCCAATTAGGGTTTTTAACCAATCTTGTGCATCCAATAAGTTCATTTGTGTCATTGGATGAACATTTAGGTAATTTTCGTCGTCCTTAGTCTTATTCTTGTCGAATTAGGTTTTTATGCAATCTTGTGCATCCAATAGGTGTGTTTGTGTCATTGGAGGAACATTTAGGTCATTTTCGTCCTCCCTAGTCTTATTCTTGTCCAATTAGGGTTTTTATGCAATCTTGTGCATCCAATAGGTGTGTTTGTGTCATTGGAAGAACATTTAAGTCATTTTCGTCCTCCTTAGGCTTATTCTTGTCCAATTAGTGTTTTTAACCAATCTTGTGCATCCAATAAGTTCATTTGTGTCATTGGATGAACATTTAGGTCATTTTCGTCCTCCCTAGGCTTATTCTTGTCCAATTAGGGTTTTTAGCCAATCTTGTGCATCCAATAAGTTCATTTGTGTCATTGGAGGAACATTTATGTCATTTTCGTCCTCCCTAGGCTTATTCTTGTCCAATTAGGGTTTTTAACCAATCTTGTGCATCGAATAAGTTCATTTGTGTCATTGGATGAACATTTAGGTCATTATTGTCCTCCCTAGTCTTATTCTTGTCTAATTAGGGTTTTAAGCAACTTGTGCATCCAATATGTGTGTTTGTGTCATTGGATGACCATTTAGGTCATTTTCGTCCTCCCTATGCTTATTCTTGTCCAATTAGGGTTTTTAACCAATATTGTGCATCCAATAAGTTCATTTGTGTCATTGGATGAACATTTAGGTCATTTTCATCCTCCCTAGTCTTATTCTTGTCCAATTAGGGTTTTTATGCAATCTTGTGCATCCAATAGGTGTGTTTGTGTCATTGGACGAACATTTAGGTCATTTTCGTCCTCCCTAGGCTTATTCTTGTCCAATTAGGGTTTTTAACCAATCTTGTGCATCCAATAAGTTCATTTGTGTCATTGGATGAACATTTAGGTCATTTTCGTCCTCCCTAGGCTTATTCTTGTCCAACTAGGGTTTTTAACCAATCTTGTGCATCCAATAAGTTGATTTGTGTCATTGGATGAACATTTAGGTCATTTTCGTCCTCCCTAGGCTTATTCTTGTCCAATTAGGGTTTTTAACCAATCTTGTGCATCCAATAAGTTCATTTGTGTCATTGGATGAACATTTAGGTCATTTTCGTCCTCCGTAGGCTTATTCTTGTCCAACTAGGGTTTTTAACCAATCTTGTGCATCCAATAAGTTCATTTGTGTCATTGGATGAACATTTAGGTCATTTTCCTCCTCCCTAGGCTTATTCTTGTCCAATTAGGGTTTTTATGCAATCTTGTGCATCCAATAGGTGTGTTTGTGTCATTGGACGAACATTTAGGTCATTTTCGTCCTCCCTAGGCTTATTCTTGTCCAATTAGTGTTTTTAACCAACCTTGTGCATCCAATAAGTTCATTTGTGTAATTGGTTGAACATTTAGGACATTTTCGTCCTCCCTAAGCTTATTCTTGTCCAATTAGGGTTTTTAACCAACCTTGTGCATCCAATAAGTTCATTTGTGTCATTGGAGGAACATTTAGGTCATTTTTGTCTTCCCTAGTCTTATTCTTGTCCAATTAGGGTTTTTATGCAATATTGTGCAACCAATAGGTGTGTAGTGTCATTGGATGAACATTTAGATCATTTTCGTCCTCCCTAGGCTTATTCTTGTCCAATTAGGGTTTTTAACCAATCTTGTGCATCCAATAAGTTCATTTGTGTCATTGGTTGAACATTTAGGTCATTTTCGTCCTCCCTAGGCTTATTCTTGTCCAATTAGGGTTATTAACCAACCTTGTGGATCCAATAAGTTCATTTGTGTCATTGGAGGATTATTTAGGTCATTTTTGTCCTCCCTAGTCTTATTCTTGTCCAATTAGGGTTTTTATGCAATCTTGTGCAACCAATAGGTGTGTTGTGTCATTGGATGAACATTTAGATCATTTTCGTCCTCCCTAGGCTTATTCTTGTCCAATTAGGGGTTTTAACCAATCTTGAGCATCCAATAAGTTGATTTGTGTCATTGGATGAACATTTAGGTCATTTTCGTCCTCCCTAGGCTTATTCTTGTCCAATTAGGGTTTTTAACCAATCTTGTGCATCCAATAAGTTCATTTGTGTCATTGGATGATTATTTAGGTCATTTTCATCTTCCCTAGGCTTATTCTTGTCCAATTAGGGTTTTTAACCAATCTTGTGCATCCAATAGGTGTGTTTGTGTCATTGGATAAACATTTAGGTCATGTTCGTCCTCCCTAGTCTTATTCTTGTCCAATTAGGGTTTTTATGTAATCTTGTGCATTCAATAGGTGTGTTTGTGTCATTGGACGAACATTTAGGTCATTTTCGTCCTCCCTAGGCTTATTCTTGTCCAATTATGGTTTTTAACCAATCTTGTGCATCCAATAAGTTCATTTGTGTCATTAGACGAACATTTAGGTCATTTTCGTCCTCCCTAGGCTTATTCTTGTCCAATTAGGGTTTTTAACCAATCTTGTGCATCCAATAAGTTCAGTTGTGTCATTGGATGAACAGTTAGGTCATTTTCGTCCTCCCAAGGCTTATTCTTGTCCATTTAGGGTTTTTAGCCAATCTTGTTCATCCAATAAGTTCAGTTGTGTCATTGGATGAACAGTTAGGTCATTTTCGTCCTCCCTAAGCTTATTCTTGTCCATTTAGGGTTTTTAGCCAATCTTGTGCATCCAATAGGTGTGTTTGTGTGATTGGAGGAACGTTTAGGTCATTTTCGTCCTCCCTAGTCTTATTCTTGTCCAATTAGGGTTTTTATGCAATCTTGTGCATCCAATAGGTGTGTTTGTGTCATTGGACGAACATTTAGGTCATTTTCGTCCTCCCTATGCTTATTCTTGTCCAATTAGGGTTTTTAACCAATCTTGTGCATCCAATAAGTTCATTTGTGTCATTAGACGAACATTTAGGTCATTTTCGTCCTCCCTAGGCTTATTCTAGTCCAATTAGGGTTTTTAACCAATCGTGTGCATCCAATAAGTTGATTTGTGTCATTGGATGAACATTTATGTCATTTTCGTCCTCCCTAGGCTTATTCTTGTCCAATTAGGGTTTTTAACCAATCTTGTGCATCCAATAAGTTCATTTGTGTCATTGGATGAACATTTAGGTCATTTTCGTCTTCCCTAGGCTTATTCTTGTCCAATTAGGGTTTTTAACCAATCTTGTGCATCGAATAAGTTCATTTGTGTCATTAGAGGAACATTTAGGTCATTTTTTTCCTCCCTATGCTTATTCTTGTCCAATTAGGGTTTTTAACCAATCTTGTGCATCCAATAGGTGTGTTTGTGTCATTGGATAAACATTTAGGTCATTTTCGTCCTCCTTAGTCTTATTCTTGTCCAATTAGGATTTTTATGTAATCTTGTGCATCCAATAAGTTCATTTGTGTCATTGGTTGAACATTTAGGTCATTTTCGTACTCCCTAGGCTTATTCTTGTCCAATTAGGGTTATTAACCAACCTTGTGCATCCAATAAGTTCATTTGTGTCATTGGAGGAACATTTTGGTCATTTTCATCCTCCCTAGTCTTATTCTTGTCCAATTAGGGTTTTTATGCAATCTTGTACATCCAATAGGTGTGTTTGTGTCATTGGAGGAACATTTAGGTCATTTTCGTCCTCCCTAGTCTTATTCTTGTCCAATTAGGGTTTTTATGCAATCTTGTGCATCCAATAGGTGTGTTTGTGTCATTGGATAAACATTTAGGTCATTTTCGTCCTCCTTAGTCTTATTCTTGTCCAATTAGGGTTTTTATGGAATCTTGTGCATCCAATAAGTTCATTTGTGTCATTGGTTGAACATTTAGGTCATTTTCGTACTCCCTAGGCTTATTCTTGTCCAATAGGGTTATTAACCAACCTTGTGCATCCAATAAGTTCATTTGTGTCATTGGAGGAACATTTAGGTCATTTTCGTCCTCCCTAGTATTATTCTTGTCCAATTAGGGTTTTTATGCAATCTTGTGCATCCAATAGGTGTGTTTGTGTCATTGGACAAACATTTAGGTCATTTTCATCGTCCCAAGGCTGATTCTTGTCCAATTAGGGTTTTTAACCAACCTTGTGCATCCAATAAGTTCCTTTGTGTCATTGGACGAACATTTAGGTCATTTTCTTCCTCCCTAGGCTTATTCTTGTCCAATTAGGGTTTTTAACCAAACTTGTGCATCCAATAAGTTCATTTGTGTAATTGGATGAACATTTAGGTCATTTTAGTCCTCCCTATGCTTATTCTTGTCCAATTAGGGTTTTTATCCAATCTTGTGCATCCAATAAGTTCATTTGTGTTATTGGATGAACATTTAGGTCATTTTCGTCCTCCCTAGTCTTATTCTTGTCCAATTAGGGTTTTTATGCAATCTTGTGCATCCAATAGGTGTGTTTGTGTCATTAGACGAACATTTAGCTCGTTTTCGTCCTCCCTAGGCTTATGCTTGTCCAATTAGGGTTTTTAACCAATCTTGTGCATCCAATAGGTGTGTTTGTGTTATTGGAGGAACGTATAGGTCATTTTCGTCCTCCCTAGTCTTATTCTTGTCCAATTAGGGTTTTTATGCAATCTTGTGCATCCAATAGGTGTGTTTGTTTCATTGGACGAACATTTAGGTCATTTTCGTCGTCCCTAGGCTTGTTCTTGTCCAATTAGGGTTTTTAACCATCCTTGTGCATCCAAAAAGTTCATTTGTGTCATTGGATGAACATTTAGGTCATTTTCGTCCTCCCTAGACTTATTCTTGTCCAATTAGGGTTTTTAGCCAATCTTGTGCATCCAATAAGTTCATTTGTGTCATTGGAGGATCATTTATGTCATTTTCGTCCTCCCTAGGCTTATTCTTGTCCAAATAGGGTTTTTAACCAATCTTGTGCATCCAATAGGTGTGTTTGTGTCATTGGATAAACATTTAGGTCATTTTCGTCCTCCTTAGTCTTATTCTTGTCCAATTAGGGTTTTTATGTAATCTTGTGCATCCAATAGGTGTGTTTGTGTCATTGGACGAACATTTAGGTCATTTTCGTCCACCCTAGGCTTATTCTTGTCCAATTAGGGTTTTTAACCAACCTTGTGCATCCAATAAGTTCATTTGTGTCATTGGTTGAACATTTAGGTCATTTTCGTCCTCCCTAGGCTTATTCTTGTCCAATTAGGGTTTTTATGCAATCTTGTGCATCCAATAGGTGTGTTTGTGTCATTGGACGAACATTTAGGTCATTTTCGGCCTCCCTAGGCTTATTCTTGTCCAATTAGGGTTTTTATGCAATCTTGTGCATCCAATAGGTGTGTTTGTGTCATTGGACGAACATTTAGGTCATTTTCGTCCTCCCTAGGCTTATTCTTGTCCAATTAGTGTTTTTAACCAACCTTGTGCATCCAATAAGTTCATTTGTGTAATTGGTTGAACATTTAGGACATTTTCGTCCTCCCTAAGCTTATTCTTGTCCAATTAGGGTTTTTAACCAACCTTGTGCATCCAATAAGTTCATTTGTGTCATTGGAGGAACATTTAGGTCATTTTTGTCTTCCCTAGTCTTATTCTTGTCCAATTAGGGTTTTTATGCAATATTGTGCAACCAATAGGTGTGTAGTGTCATTGGATGAACATTTAGATCATTTTCGTCCTCCCTAGGCTTATTCTTGTCCAATTAGGGTTTTTAACCAATCTTGTGCATCCAACAAGTTCATTTGTGTCATTGGTTGAACATTTAGGTCATTTTCGTCCTCCCTAGGCTTATTCTTGTCCAATTAGGGTTATTAACCAACCTTGTGGATCCAATAAGTTCATTTGTGTCATTGGAGGAACATTTAGGTCATTTTCGTCCTCCCTAGTCTTATTCTTGTCCAATTAGGGTTTTTATGCAATCTTGTGCATCCAATAGGTGTGTTTGTGTCATTGGATGAACATTTAGGTCATTTTCGTCTTCCCTAGGCTTATTCTTGTCCAATTAGGGTTTTTAACCAATCTTGTGCATCCAATAGGTGTGTTTGTGTCATTGGAGGAACATTTAGGTCATTTTCGTCCTCGCTAGTCTTATTCTTGTCCAATTAGGGTTTTATGCAATCTTGTGCATCCAATAGGTGTGTTTGTGTCATTGGACGAACATTTAGGTCATTTTCGTCGTCCCTAGGCTTATTCTTGTCCAATTAGTGTTTTTAACCAATCTTGTGCATCCAATAGGTGTGTTTGTGTCATTGGACGAACATTTAGGTCATTTTCGTCTTCCCTAGTCTTATTCTTGTCCAATTAGGGTTTTTATGCAATCTTGTGCATCCAATAGGTGTGTTTGTGTCATTGGACGAACATTTAGGTCATTTTCATCCTCCCTATGCTTATTCTTGTCCAATTAGGGTTTTTAACAATTCTTGTGCATCCAATAGGTGTGTTTGTGTCATTGGAGGAACATTTAGGTCATTTTCGTCCTCCCTAGTCTTATTATTGTCCAATTAGGGTTTTTATGCAATCTTGTGCATCCAATAGGTGAGTTTGTGTCATTGGACGAACATTTAGGTCATTTTCGTCGTCCCTAGGGTTATTCTTGTCCAATTAAGGTTTTTAACCAACCTTGTGCATCCAATAAGTTCATTTGTGTCATTGGATGAACATTTATGTCATTTTCGTCCTCCCTAGGCTTATTCTTGTCCAATTAGGGTTTTTAACCAATCTTGTGCATCCAATAAGTTCCTTTGTGTCATTGGATGAACATTTAGGTCATTTTCGTCCTCCCTAGGCTTATTCTTGTCCAATTAGGGTTTTTAACCAATCTTGTGCATCCAATAAGTTCATTTGTGTCATTGGATGAACATTTAAGTCATTTTCGTCCTCCCAAGGCTTATTATTGTCCAATTAGGGTTTTTAACCAATCTTGTGCATCCAATAAGTTCATTTGTGTCATTGGATGAACATTTAGGTCATTTTCGTCCTCCCTAGGCTTATTCTTGTCCAATTAGGGTTTTTAAGCAATCTTGTCCATCCAATAAGTTCATTTGTGTCATTGGATGAACATTTAGGTCATTTTCGTCCTCCCTAGGCTTATTCTTGTCCAATTAGGGTTTTTAAGCAATCTTGTGCATCCAATAAGTTCATTTGTGTCATTGGATGAACATTTAGGTCATTTTCGTCCTCCCTTGGCTTATTCTTGTCCAATTAGGGTTTTTAACCAATCTTGTGCATCCAATAAGTTCCTTTGTGTCATTGGATAAACATTTATGTCATTTTCACCCACCATAGGCTTATTCTTGTCCAATTAGGGTTTTTAACCAATCTTGTGCATCCAATAAGTTCATTTGTGTCATTGGATGAACATTTAGGTCATTTTCGTCCTCCCTAGGCTTATTCTTGTCCAATTAGGGTTTTTAAGCAATCTTGTGCATCCAATAAGTTCATTTGTGTCATTGGATGAACATTTAGGTCATTTTTGTCCTCCCAAGGCTTATTCTTTTCCAATTAGGGTTTTTAACCAATCTTGTGGATCCAATAAGTTCATTTGTGTCATTGGATGAACATTTAGGTCATTTTGGTCCTCCCTAGGCTTATTCTTGTCCAATTAGGGTTTTTAAGCAATCTTGTGCATCCAATAAGTTCATTTTTGTAATTGGATGAACATTTAGGTCATTTTCATCCACCCTAGGCTTATTCTTGTCCAATTAGGGTTTTTAACCAATCTTGTGCATCCAATAAGTTCATTTGTGTCATTGGATGAACATTTAGGTCATTTTCGTCCTCCCTAGGCTTATTCTTGTCCAATTAGGGTTTTTAAGCAATCTTGTGCATCCAATAAGTTCATTTGTGTCATTGGATGAACATTTAGGTCATTTTCGTCCTCCCTAGGCTTATTCTTGTTCAATTAATGTTTCTAACCAATATTGTGCATCCAATAGGTGTGTTGGTGTCATTGGATGAACATTTAGGTCATTTTCGTCCTCCCTAGGCTTATTCTTGTCTAATTAGGGTTTTTAAGCAATCTTGTGCATCCAATAAGTTCATTTGTGTCATTGGATGAACATTTAGGTCATTTTCGTCCTCCCTAGGCTTATTCTTGTCCAATTAGGGTTTTTAAGCAATCTTGTGCATCCAATAAGTTCATTTGTGTCATTGGATGAACATTTAGGTCATCTTTGTCCTCCCTAGGCTTATTCTTGTCCAATTAGGGTTTTTAACCAATCTTGTGCATCCAATAGGTGTATTTGTGTCATTGGATGAACATTTAGGTCATTTTCATCCTCCCTAGGCTTATTCTTGTCCAATTAGGGTTTTTAACCAATCTTGTGCATCCAATAGGTGTATTTGTGTCATTGGATGAACATTTAGGTCATTTTCGTCCTCCCTAGGCTTATTCTTGTCCAATTAGGGTTTTTAAGCAATCTTGTGCATCCAATAAGTTCATTTGTGTCATTGGATGAACATTTAGGTCATTTTCGTCCTCCCTAGGCTTATTCTTGTCCTATTAGGGTTTTTAACCAATCTTGTGCATCCAATAGGTGTATTTGTGTCATTGGATGAACATTTAGGTCATTTTCGTCCTCCCTAGGCTTATTCTTGTCCAATTAGGGTTTTTAAGCAATCTTGTGCATCCAATAAGTTCATTTGTGTCATTGGATGAACATTTAGGTCATTTTCGTCCTCCATAGGCTTATTCTTGTCCAATTAGGGTTTTTAACCAATCTTGTGCATCCAATATGTTCATTTATGTCATTGGATGAACATTTAGGTCATTTTCGTCCTCCCTAGGCTTATTCTTGTCCAATTAGGGTTTTTAACCAATCTTGTGCATCCAATAAGTTCATTTGTGTCATTGGATGAACATTTAGGTCATTTTCGTCCTCCCTAGGCTTATTCTTGTCCAATTAGGGTTTTAAACCAATCTTGTGCATCCAATAAGTTCATTTGTGTCATTGGATGAACATTTAGGTCATTTTCGTCCTCCCTAGGCTTTTTCTTGTCCAATTAGGGTTTTTATGCAATCTTGTGCATCCAATAGGTGTGTTTGTGTCATTGGACGAACATTTAGGTCATTTTCGTCCTCCCTAGGCTTATTCTTGTCCAATTAGGGTTTTTATGCAATCTTGTGCATCCAATAGGTGTGTTTGTGTCATTGGACGAACATTTAGGTCATTTTCGTCCACCCTAGGCTTATTCTTGTCCAATTAGGGTTTTTAACCAACCTTGTGCATCCAATAAGTTCATTTGTGTCATTGGTTGAACATTTAGGTCATTTTCGTCCTCCCTAGGCTTATTCTTGTCCAATTAGGGTTTTTAACCAATCTTGTGCATCCAATAAGTTCCTTTGTGTCATTGGATGAACATTTAGGTCATTTTCGTCTTCCCTAGGCTTATTCTTGTCCAATTAGGGTTTTTAACCAATCTTGTGCATCCAATAACTTCATTTGTGTCATTGGAGGAACATTTAGGTCATTTTTTTCCTCCCTATGCTTATTCTTGTCCAATTAGGGTTTTTAACCAATCATGTGCATCCAATAGGTGTGTTTGTGTCATTGGATAAACATTTAGGTAATTTTCGTCCTCCTTAGTCTTATTCTTGTCCAATTAGGGTTTTTATGTAATCTTGTGCATCCAATAAGTTCATTTGTGTCATTGGTTGAACATTTAGGTCATTTTCGTACTCCCTAGGCTTATTCTTGTCCAATTAGGGTTTTTAACCAACCTTGTGCATCCAATAAGTTCATTTGTGTCATTGGAGGAACATTTAGGTCATTTTTGTCTTCCCTAGTCTTATTCTTGTCCAATTAGGGTTTTTATGCAATATTGTGCAACCAATAGGTGTGTAGTATCATTGGATGAACATTTAGATCATTTTCGTCCTCCCTAGGCTTATTCTTGTCCAATTAGGGTTTTTAACCAATCTTGTGCATCCAATAAGTTCATTTGTGTCATTGGTTGAACATTTAGGTCATTTTCGTCCTCCCTAGGCTTATTCTTGTCCAATTAGGGTTATTAACCAACCTTGTGGATCCAATAAGTTCATTTGTGTCATTGGAGGAACATTTAGGTCATTTTCGTCCTCCCTAGTCTTATTCTTGTCCAATTAGGGTTTTTATGCAATCTTGTGCATCCAATAGGTGTGTTTGTGTCATTGGATGAACATTTAGGTCATTTTCGTCTTCCCTAGGCTTATTCTTGTCCAATTAGGGTTTTTAACCAATCTTGTGCATCCAATAGGTGTGTTTGTGTCATTGGAGGAACATTTAGGTCATTTTCGTCCTCGCTAGTCTTATTCTTGTCCAATTAGGGTTTTATGCAATCTTGTGCATCCAATAGGTGTGTTTGTGTCATTGGACGAACATTTAGGTCATTTTCGTCGTCCCTAGGCTTATTCTTGTCCAATTAGTGTTTTTAACCAATCTTGTGCATCCAATAGGTGTGTTTGTGTCATTGGACGAACATTTAGGTCATTTTCGTCTTCCCTAGTCTTATTCTTGTCCAATTAGGGTTTTTATGCAATCTTGTGCATCCAATAGGTGTGTTTGTGTCATTGGACGAACATTTAGGTCATTTTCATCCTCCCTATGCTTATTCTTGTCCAATTAGGGTTTTTAACAATTCTTGTGCATCCAATAGGTGTGTTTGTGTCATTGGAGGAACATTTAGGTCATTTTCGTCCTCCCTAGTCTTATTATTGTCCAATTAGGGTTTTTATGCAATCTTGTGCATCCAATAGGTGAGTTTGTGTCATTGGACGAACATTTAGGTCATTTTCGTCGTCCCTAGGGTTATTCTTGTCCAATTAAGGTTTTTAACCAACCTTGTGCATCCAATAAGTTCATTTGTGTCATTGGATGAACATTTATGTCATTTTCGTCCTCCCTAGGCTTATTCTTGTCCAATTAGGGTTTTTAACCAATCTTGTGCATCCAATAAGTTCCTTTGTGTCATTGGATGAACATTTAGGTCATTTTCGTCCTCCCTAGGCTTATTCTTGTCCAATTAGGGTTTTTAACCAATCTTGTGCATCCAATAGGTGTATTTGTGTCATTGGATGAACATTTAGGTCATTTTCGTCCTCCCTAGGCTTATTCTTGTCCAATTAGGGTTTTTAAGCAATCTTGTGCATCCAATAAGTTCATTTGTGTCATTGGATGAACATTTAGGTCAGTTTCGTCCTCCCATGGCTTATTCTTGTCCAATTAGGGTTTTTAAGCAATCTTGTGCATCCAATAGGTGTGTTTGTGTCATTGGATGAACATTTAGGTCATCTTCGTCCTCCCTAGGCTTATTCTTGTCCAATTAGGGTTTCTAACCAATCTTGTGCATCCAATAGGTGTATTTGTGTCATTGGATGAACATTTAGGTCATTTTCGTCCTCCCTAGGCTTATTCTTGTCCAATTAGGGTTTTTAACCAATCTTGTGCATCCAATAGGTGTATTTGTGTCATTTGATGAACATTTAGGTCATTTTCGTCCTCCCTAGGCTTATTCTTGTCCAATTAGGGTTTTTAAGCAATCTTGTGCATCCAATAAGTTCATTTGTGTCATTGGATGAACATTTAGGTCATTTTCGTCCTCCCTAGGCTTATTCTTGTCCAAATAAGGTTTTTAACCAATCTTGTGCATCCAATAGTTCATTTGTGTCATTGGATGAACATTTAGGTCATTTTCGTCCTCCCTAGGCTTATTCTTGTCCAATTAGGGTTTTTAAGCAATCTTGTGCATCCAATAAGTTCATTTGTGTCATTGGATGAACATTTAGGTCATTTTCGTCCTCCCTAGGCTTATTCTTGTCCAATTAGGGTTTTTAAGCAATCTTGTGCATCCAATAAGTTCATTTGTGTCATTGGATGAACATTTAGGTCATTTTCGTCCTTCCTAGGCATATTCTTGTCCAATTAGGGTTTTTAACCAATCTTGTGCATCCAATAGGTGTATTTGTGTCATTGGATGAACATTTAGGTCATTTTCGTCCTCCCTAGGCTTATTCTTGTCCAATTAGGGTTTTTAACCAATCTTGTGCATCCAATAGGTGTGTTTGTATCATTGGATGCACATTTAGGTCAGTTTCGTCCTCCCTAGGCTTGTTCTTGTCCAATTAGGGTTTCTAACGAATCTTGTGCATCCAATAGGTGTATTTGTGTCATTGGATGAACATTTAGGTCATTTTCGTCCTCCCTAGGCTTATTCTTGTCCAATTAGGGTTTTTAACCAATCTTGTGCATCCAATAGGTGTGTTTGTTTCATTGGATGAACATTTAGGTCAGTTTCGTCCTCCCTAGGCTTATTCTTGTCCAATTAGGGTTTCTAACGAATCTTGTGCATCCAATAGGTGTATTTGTGTCATTGGATGAACATTTAGGTCATTTTCGTCCTCCCTAGGCTTATTCTTGTCCAATTAGGGTTTTTAAGCAATCTTGTGCATCCAATAAGTTCATTTGTGTCATTGGATGAACATTTAGGTCATTTTTGTCCTCCCTAGGCATATTCTTGTCCAATTAGGGTTTTTAACCAATCTTGTGCATCCAATAGGTGTATTTGTGTCATTGGATGAACATTTAGGTCATATTCGTCCTCCCTAGGCTTATTCTTGTCCAATTAGGGTTTTTAAGCAATCTTGTGCATCCAATAAGTTCATTTGTGTCATTGGATGAACATTTAGGTCATTTTCGTCCTCCCTAGGCTTATTCTTGTCTAATTAGGGTTTTTAACCAATCTTGTGCATCTAATAAGTTCATTTGTGTCATTGGATGAACATTTAGGTCATTTTCGTCCTCCCTAGGCTTATTCTTGTCCAATTAGGGTTTTTAAGCAATCTTGTGCATCCAATAAGTTCATTTGTGTCATTGGATGAACATTTAGGTCATTTTCGTCCTCCCTAGGCATATTCTTATCTTATTAGGGTTTTTAACCAATCTTGTGCATCCAATAAGTTAATTTGTGTCATTGGATGAACATTTAGGTCATTTTCGTCCTCCCTAGGCTTATTCTTGTCCAATTAGGGTTTTTAAGCAATCTTGTGCATCCAATAAGTTCATTTGTGTCATTGGATGAACATTTAGGTCATTTTCGTCCTCCATAGCCTTATTCTTGTCCAATTAGGGTTTTTAACCAATCTTGTGCATCCAATAAGTGCATTTGTGTCATTGGATGAACATTTAGGTCATTTTCGTCCTCCCAAGGCTTATTCTTGTCCAATTAGGGTTTTTAACCAATCTTGTGCATCCAATAAGTTCATTTGTGTCATTGGATGAACATTTAGGTCATTTTCGTCCTCCCTAGGCTTATTCTTGTCCAATTAGGGTTTTTAAGCAATCTTGTGCATTCAATAAGTTCATTTGTGTCATTGGATGAACATTTAGGTCATTTTGGTCCTCCCTAGGCTTATTCTTTTCCAATTAGGGTTTTTAAGCAATCTTGTGCATCCAATAAGTTCATTTGTGTCATTGGATGAACATTTAGGTCATTTTTGTCCTCCCTAGGCTTATTCTTGTCCAATTAGGGTTTCTAACCAATCTTGTGCATCCAATAAGTTCATTTGTGTCATTGGATGAACATTTAGGTCATTTTCATCCTCCCTAGGCTTATTCTTGTCCAATTAGGGTTTTTAACCAATCTTGTATATCCAATAGGTGTGTTTGTATCATTGGATGAACATTTAGGTCATTTTCGTCTTCCCTAGGCTTATTCTTGTCCAATTAGGGTTTCTAACCAATCTTGTGCATCCAATAGGTGTGTTTGTGTCATTGGATGAACATTTAGGTCATTTTCGTCCTCCCTAGCGTTATTCTTGTCTAATTAGGGTTATTAAGCAATCTTGTGCATCCAATAAGTTCGTTTGTATCATTGGATGAACATTTAGGTCATTTTCGTCCTCCCTAGGCTTATTCTTGTCCAATTAGGGTTTTTAAGCAATCTTGTGCATCCAATAAGTTCATTTGTGTCATTGGATGAACATTTAGGTCATTTTCGTCCTCCCAAGGCTTATTCTTGTCCAATTAGGGTTTTTAACCAATCTTGTGGATCCAATAAGTTCATTTGTGTCATTGGATGAACATTTAGGTCATTTTCGTCCTCCCTAGGGTTATTCTTGTCTAATTAGGGTTATTAAGCAATCTTGTGCATCCAATAAGTTCATTTGTGTCATTGGATAAACATTTAGGTCATTTTCGTCCACCCTAGGCTTATTCTTGTCCAATTAGGGTTTTTAACCAATCTTGTGCATCCAATAAGTTCATTTGTTTCATTGGATGAACATTTAGGTCATTTTCGTCCTCCCTAGGCTTATTCTTGTCCAATTAGGGTTTTTAACCAATCATGTGCATCCAATAGGTATATTTGTGTCATTGGATGAACATTTAGGTCATTTTCGTCCTCCCTAGGCTTATTCTTGTCCAATTAGGGTTTTTAAGCAATCTTGTGCATCCAATAAGTTCATTTGTGTCATTGGATGAACATTTAGGTCATTTTCGTCCTCCCTAGGCTTATTCTTGTCCTATTAGGGTTTTTAACCAATCTTGTGCATCCAATAGGTGTATTTGTGTCATTGGATGAACATTTAGGTCATTTTCGTCCTCCCTAGGCTTATTCTTGTCCAATTAGGGTTTTTAAGCAATCTTGTGCATCCAATAAGTTCATTTGTGTCATTGGATGAACATTTAGGTCATTTTCGTCCTCCATAGGCTTATTCTTGTCCAATTAGGGTTTTTAACCAATCTTGTGCATCCAATATGTTCATTTATGTCATTGGATGAACATTTAGGTCATTTTCGTCCTCCCTAGGCTTATTCTTGTCCAATTAGGGTTTTTAACCAATCTTGTGCATCCAATAAGTTCATTTGTGTCATTGGATGAACATTTAGGTCATTTTCGTCCTCCTTAGGCTTATTCTTGTCCAATTAGGGTTTCTAACCAATCTTTTGCATCCAATAGGTGTATTTGTGTCATTGGATGAACATTTAGTTCATTTTCGTCCTCCCTAGTCTTATTCTTGTCCAATTAGGGTTTTAAGCAATCTTGTGCATCCAATAAGTTCATTTGTGTCATTGGATGAACATTTAGGTCATTTTCGTCCTCCCTAGGCTTATTCTTGTCCAATTAGGGTTTTTAAGCAATCTTGTGCATCCAATAAGTTCATTTGTGTCATTGGATGAACATTTAGGTCATTTTCGTCCTCCCAAGGCTTATTCTTGTCCAATTAAAGTTTCTAACCAATCTTGTGCATCCAATAAGTTCATTTGTGTCATTTGATGAACATTTAGGTCATTTTCGTCCTCCCTAGGCTTATTCTTGTTCAATTAGGGTTTCTAACCTATCTTGTGCATCCAATAGGTGTGTTTGTGTCATTGGATGAACATTTAGGTCATTTTCGTCCTCCCTAGGGTTATTCTTGTCTAATTAGGGTTATTAAGCAATCTTGTGCATCCAATAAGTTCATTTGTGTAATTGGATTAACATTTAGGTCATTTTCGTCCACCATAGGCTTATTCTTGTCCAATTAGGGTTTTTAACCAATCTTGTGCATCCAATAAGTTCATTTGTGTCATTGGATGAACATTTAGGTCATTTTCGTCCTCCCTAGGCTTATTCTTGTCCAATTAGGGTTTTTAAGCAATCTTGTGCATCCAATAAGTTCATTTGTGTCATTGGATGAACATTTAGGTCATTTTCGTCCTCCCAAGGCTTATTCTTGTCCAATTAGGGTTTTTAACCAATCTTGTGGATCCAATAAGTTCATTTGTGTCATTGGATGAACATTTAGCTCATTTTCGTCCTCCCTAGGCTTATTCTTGTCCAATTAGGGTTTTTAAGCAATCTTGTGCATCCAATAAGTTCATTTGTGTCATTGGATGAACATTTAGGTCATTTTCGTCCTCCCTAGGCTTATTCTTGTTCAATAAGGGTTTCTAACCAATCTTGTGCTTCCAATAGGTGTGTTTGTGTCATTGGATGAATATTTAGGTCATTTTCGTCCTCCCTAGTCTTATTCTTGTCCAATAAGGGTTTTAAGCAATATTGTGCATCCAATAAGTTCATTTGTGTCGTTGGATGAACATTTAGGTTATTTTCGTCATCACTAGGCTTAGTTTTGTGCAATTATGGTCTTTAACCAATCTTGTGCTTCCAATAGATGTGTTTGTGTCATTAGATGAACATTTAGGTCATTTTCTTCCTCCCTAGGCTTATTGTTGTCCAATTAGGGTTTTTAACCAATCTTGTGCATCCAATAGGTGTGTTTGTGTCATTGGATGAACATTTAGGTCAATTTCGTCCTCCCTAGTCTTATTCTTGTCCAATTAGGGTTTTATGCAATCTTGTGCATCCAATAAGTTCATTTGTGTCATTGGATTAATATTTAAGTAATTTTCGTCCTCCCTAGGCTTTTACTTGTTCAATTAGGGTTTCTAACCAATCTTGTGCATCCAATAGATGTGTTTGTGTCATTGGATGAACATTTAGGTCATTTTTGTCCTCCCTAGTCTTATTCTTGTCCAATTAGGGTTTTAAGCAATCTTGTGCATCCAATAAGTTCATTTGTGTCATTGGATGAACATTTAGGTCATTTTCGTCCTCCCTAGGCTTATTCTTGTCCAATTAGGGTTTTTAAGCAATCTTGTGCATCCAATAAGTTCATTTGTGTCATTGGATGAACATTTAGGTCATTTTCGTCCTCCTTAGGCTTATTCTTGTCCAATTAGGGTTTCTAACCAATCTTTTGCATCCAATAGGTGTATTTGTGTCATTGGATGAACATTTAGTTCATTTTCGTCCTCCCTAGTCTTATTCTTGTCCAATTAGGGTTTTAAGCAATCTTGTGCATCCAATAAGTTCATTTGTGTCATTGGATGAACATTTAGGTCATTTTCGTCCTCCCTAGGCTTATTCTTGTCCAATTAGGGTTTTTAAGCAATCTTGTGCATCCAATAGGTGTGTTTGTGTCATTGGATGAACATTTAGGTCAGTTTCGTCCTCCCTAGGCTTATTCTTGTCCAATTAGGGTTTCTAACGAATCTTGTGCATCCAATAGGTGTATTTGTGTCATTGGAGGAACATTTAGGTCATTTTCGTCCTCCCTAGGCTTATTGTTGTCCAATTAGGGTTTTTAACCATTCTTGTGCATCCAATAGGTGTGTTTGTGTCATTGGATGAACATTTAGGTCATATTCGTCCTCCCTAGGCTTATTCTTGTCCAATTAGGGTTTCTAACCAATCTTGTGCATCCAATAGGTGTATTTGTGTCATTGGATGAACATTTAGGTCATTTTCGTCCTCCCTAGGCTTATTCTTGTCTAATAAGGGTTTTTAAGCAATCTTGTGCATCCAATAAGTTCATTTGTGTTATTGGATGAAAATTTAGGTCATTGTCGTCCTTACTAGGCTTATTCTTGTCCTATTAGGGTTTTTACCCAGTCTTGTGCATCCAATAGGTGTGTTTGTGTCATTGGATGAACATTTAGGTCAGTTTCGTCCTCCCTAGGCTTATTCTTTTCCAATTAGGGTGTTTAACGAATCTTGTGCGTCCAATAGGTGTATTTGTGTCATTGGATGAACATTTAGGTCATTTTCGTCCTCCCTAGGCTTATTCTTGTCCAATTAGGGTTTTTAAGCAATCTTGTGCATCCAATAAGTTCATTTGTGTCATTGGATGAACATTTAGGTCATTTTCGTCCTCCCTAGGCATATTCTTGTCCAATTAGGGTTTTTAACCAATCTTGTGCATCCAATAGCTGTGTTTGTGTCATTGGATGAACATTTAGGTCATTTTCGTCCTCCCTAGGCTTATTCTTGTCCAATTAGGGTTTTTAAGCAATCTTGTGCATCCAATAAGTTCATTTGTGTCATTGGATGAACATTTAGGTAATTTTCGTCCTCCCAAGGCTTATTCTTGTCCAATTAGGGTTTTTAACCAATCTTGTGCATCCAATAAGTTCATTTGTGTCATTGGATGAACATTTAGGTCATTTTCGTCCTCCCTAGGCTTATTCTTGTCCAATTAGGGTTTTTAAGCAATCTTGTGCATCCAATAAGTTCATTTGTGTCATTGGATGAACATTTAGGTCATTTTCGTCCTCCCTAGGCTTATTCTTGTTCAATTAATGTTTCTAACCAATATTGTGCATCCAATAGGTGTGTTGGTGTCATTGGATGAACATTTAGGTCATTTTCGTCCTCCCTAGGCTTATTCTTGTCTAATTAGGGTTTTTAAGCAATCTTGTGCATCCAATAAGTTCATTTGTGTCATTGGATGAACATTTAGGTCATTTTCGTCCTCCCTAGGCTTATTCTTGTCCAATTAGGGTTTTTAAGCAATCTTGTGCATCCAATAAGTTCATTTGTGTCATTGGATGAACATTTAGGTCATCTTTGTCCTCCCTAGGCTTATTCTTGTCCAATTAGGGTTTTTAACCAATCTTGTGCATCCAATAGGTGTATTTGTGTCATTGGATGAACATTTAGGTCATTTTCATCCTCCCTAGGCTTATTCTTGTCCAATTAGGGTTTTTAACCAATCTTGTGCATCCAATAGGTGTATTTGTGTCATTGGATGAACATTTAGGTCATTTTCGTCCTCCCTAGGCTTATTCTTGTCCAATTAGGGTTTTTAAGCAATCTTGTGCATCCAATAAGTTCATTTGTGTCATTGGATGAACATTTAGGTCATTTTCGTCCTCCCTAGGCTTATTCTTGTCCTATTAGGGTTTTTAACCAATCTTGTGCATCCAATAGGTGTATTTGTGTCATTGGATGAACATTTAGGTCATTTTCGTCCTCCCTAGGCTTATTCTTGTCCAATTAGGGTTTTTAAGCAATCTTGTGCATCCAATAAGTTCATTTGTGTCATTGGATGAACATTTAGGTCATTTTCGTCCTTCCTAGGCTTATTCTTGTCCAATTATGGTTTTTAACCAATCTTGTGCATCCAATAATTTCAATTGTGTCATTGGATGAACATTTAGGTCATTTTCGTCCTCCCTAGGCTTATTCTTGTCCAATTAGGGTTTTTAACCAATCTTGTGCAACCAATAAGTTCATTTGTGTCATTGGATGAACATTTAGGTCATTTTCGTCCTCCCTAGTCTTATTCTTGTCGAATTAGGGTTTTTATGCAATCTTGTGCATCCAATAGGTGTGTTTGTGTCATTGGAGGAACATTTAGGTCATTTTCGTCCTCCCTTGTCTTATTCTTGTCCAATTAGGGTTTTTATGCAATCTTATGCATCCAATAAGTGTGTTTGTGTCATTGGACGAACATTTAGGTCATTATCGTCCTCCCTAGGCTTATTCTTGTCCAATTAGGTTTTTTAACAAATCTTGTGCATCCAATAAGTTCATTTGTGTCATTCGATGAACATTTAGGTCATTTTCGTCCTCCCTAGTCTTATTCTTGTCCAATTAGGGTTTTTATGCAATCTTGTGCATCCAATAGGTGTGTTTGTGTCATTGGAGGAACATTTAGGTCATTTTCGTCCTCCCTATTCTTATTCTTGTCCAATTAGGGTTTTTATGCAATCTTGTGCATCCAATAGGTGTGTTTGTGTCATTGGATAAACATTTAGGTCATTTTCGTCCTCCTTAGTCTTATTCTTGTCCAATTAGGGTTTTTATGTAATCTTGTGCATCCAATAAGTTCATTTGTGTCATTGGTTGAACATTTAGGTCATTTTCGTACTCCCTAGGCTTATTCTTGTCCAATAGGGTTATTAACCAACCTTGTGCATCCAATAAGTTCCTTTGTGTCATTGGAGGAACATTTAGGTCATTTTCGTCCTCCCTAGTCTTATTCTTGTCCAATTAGGGTTTTTATGCAATCTTGTGCATCCAATAGGTGTGTTTGTGTCATTGGACAAACATTTAGGTCATTTTCATCGTCCCAAGGCTGATTCTTGTCCAATTAGGGTTTTTAACCAACCTTGTGCATCCAATAAGTTCCTTTGTGTCATTGGACGAACATTTAGGTCATTTTCGTCCTCCCTAGGCTTATTCTTGTCCAATTAGGGTTTTTAACCAACCTTGTGCATCCAATAAGTTCATTTGTGTAATTGGATGAACATTTAGGTCATTTTAGTCCTCCCTATGCTTATTCTTGTCCAATTAGGGTTTTTATCCAATCTTGTGCATCCAATAAGTTCATTTGTGTTATTGGATGAACATTTAGGTCATTTTCGTCCTCCCTAGTCTTATTCTTGTCCAATTAGGGTTTTTATGCAATCTTGTGCATCCAATAGGTGTGTTTGTGTCATTGGACAAACATTTAGGTCATTTTCATCGTCCCAAGGCTGATTCTTGTCCAATTAGGGTTTTTAACCAACCTTGTGCATCCAATAAGTTCCTTTGTGTCATTGGACGAACATTTAGGTCATTTTCGTCCTCCCTAGGCTTATTCTTGTCCAATTAGGGTTTTTAACCAACCTTGTGCATCCAATAAGTTCATTTGTGTAATTGGATGAACATTTAGGTCATTTTAGTCCTTCCTATGCTTATTCTTGTCCAATTAGGGTTTTTATCCAATCTTGTGCATCCAATAAGTTCATTTGTGTCATTGGATGAACATTTAGGTCATTTTCGTCCTCCCTGGTCTTATTCTTGTCCAATTAGGGTTTTTATGCAATCTTGTGCATCCAATAGGTGTGTTTGTGTCATTAGACGAACATTTAGCTCGTTTTCGTCCTCCCTAGGCTTATGCTTGTCCAATTAGGATTTTTAACCAATCTTGTGCATCCAATAGGTGTGTTTGTGTCATTGGATAAACATTTAGGTCATTTTCGTCCTCCTTAGTCTTATTCTTGTCCAATTAGGGTTTTTATGTAATCTTGTGCATCCAATAGGTGTGTTTGTGTCATTGGAGGAACATTTAGGTCATTTTCGTCCTCCCTAGTCTTATTATTGTCCAATTAGGGTTTTTATGCAATCTTGTGCATCCAATAGGTGAGTTTGTGTCATTGGACGAACATTTAGGTCATTTTCGTCGTCCCTAGGGTTATTCTTGTCCAATTAAGGTTTTTAACCAACCTTGTGCATCCAATAAGTTCATTTGTGTCATTGGATGAACATTTATGTCATTTTCGTCCTCCCTAGGCTTATTCTTGTCCAATTAGGGTTTTTAACCAATCTTGTGCATCCAATAAGTTCCTTTGTGTCATTGGATGAACATTTAGGTCATTTTCGTCTTCCCTAGGCTTATTCTTGTCCAATTAGGGTTTTTAACCAATCTTGTGCATCCAATAACTTCATTTGTGTCATTGGAGGAACATTTAGGTCATTTTTTTCCTCCCTATGCTTATTCTTGTCCAATTAGGGTTTTTAACCAATCATGTGCATCCAATAGGTGTGTTTGTGTCATTGGATAAACATTTAGGTAATTTTCGTCCTCCTTAGTCTTATTCTTGTCCAATTAGGGTTTTTATGTAATCTTGTGCATCCAATAAGTTCATTTGTGTCATTGGTTGAACATTTAGGTCATTTTCGTACTCCCTAGGCTTATTCTTGTCCAATTAGGGTTATTAACCAACCTTGTGCATCCAATAAGTTCATTTGTGTCATTGGAGGAACATTTAGGTCATTTTCATCCTCCCTAGTCTTATTCTTGACAATTAGGGTTTTTATGCAATCTTGTACATCCAATAGGTGTGTTTGTGTCATTGGAGGAACCTTTAGGTCATTTTCGTCCTCCCTAGTCTTATTCTTGTCCAATTAGGGTTTTTATGCAATCTTGTGCATCCAATAGGTGTGTTTGTGTCATTGGATAAACATTTAGGTCATTTTCGTCCTCCTTAGTCTTATTCTTGTCCAATTAGGGTTTTTATGTAATCTTGTGCATCCAATAAGTTCATTTGTGTCATTGGTTGAACATTTAGGTCATTTTCGTACTCCCTAGGCTTATTCTTGTCCAATTAGGGTTATTAACCAACCTTGTGCATCCAATAAGTTCATTTGTGTCATTGGAGGAACATTTAGGTCATTTTCGTCCTCCCTAGGCTTATTCTTGTCCAATTAGGGTTTTTAACCAACCTTGTGCATCCAATAAGTTCATTTGTGTCATTGGAGGAACATTTAGGTCATTTTCGTCCTCCCTAGTCTTATTCTAGTCCAATTAGGGTTTTTATGCAATCTTTTGCATCCAATAGGTGTGTTTGTGTCATTGGACAAACATTTAAGTCATTTATGTCCTCCCTAGGCTTATTCATAACCAATTAAGGTTTTTAACCAATCTTGTGCATCCAATAAGTTCATTTGTGTCATTGGATGAACATTTAGGTCATTTTCGTCCTCCCTAGGCTTATTCTTGTCCAATTAGGGATTTTAACCAATCATGTGCATCCAATAAGTTGATTTATGTCATTGGAGGAACATTTAGGTCATTTTCGTCCTCCCTAGGCTTATTCTTGTCCAATTAGGGTTTTTAACCAACCTTGTGCATCCAATAAGTTCATTTGTGTCATTGGAGGAACATTTAGGTCATTTTCGTCCTCCCTAGGCTTATTCTTGTCCAATTAAGGTTTTTATGCAATCTTGTGCATCCAATAGGTGTGTTTGTGTCATTGGACGAACATTTAGCTCATTTTCGTCCTCCCTAGGCTTATTCTTGTCCAATTAGTGTTTTTAACCAACCTTGTGCATCCAATAAGTTCATTTGTGTAATTGGTTGAACATTTAGGACATTTTCGTCCTCCCTAAGCTTATTCTTGTCCAATTAGGGTTTTTAACCAACCTTGTGCATCCAATAAGTTCATTTGTGTCATTGGAGGAACATTTAGGTCATTTTTGTCTTCCCTAGTCTTATTCTTGTCCAATTAGGGTTTTTATGCAATATTGTGCAACCAATAGGTGTGTTGTGTCATTGGATGAACATTTAGATCATTTTCGTCCTCCCTAGGCTTATTCTTGTCCAATTAGGGTTTTTAACCAATCTTGTGCATCCAATAAGTTCATTTGTGTCATTGGTTGAACATTTAGGTCATTTTCGTCCTCCCTAGGCTTATTCTTGTCCAATTAGGGTTATTAACCAACCTTGTGGATCCAATAAGTTCATTTGTGTCATTGGAGGATTATTTAGGTCATTTTTGTCCTCCCTAGTCTTATTCTTGTCCAATTAGGGTTTTTATGCAATCTTGTGCAACCAATAGGTGTGTTGTGTCATTGGATGAACATTTAGATCATTTTCGTCCTCCCTAGGCTTATTCTTGTCCAATTAGGGGTTTTAACCAATCTTGAGCATCCAATAAGTTGATTTGTGTCATTGGATGAACATTTAGGTCATTTTCGTCCTCCCTAGGCTTATTCTTGTCCAATTAGGGTTTTTAACCAATCTTGTGCATCCAATAAGTTCATTTGTGTCATTGGATGATTATTTAGGTCATTTTCATCTTCCCTAGGCTTATTCTTGTCCAATTAGGGTTTTTAACCAATCTTGTGCATCCAATAGGTGTGTTTGTGTCATTGGATAAACATTTAGGTCATGTTCGTCCTCCCTAGTCTTATTCTTGTCCAATTAGGGTTTTTATGTAATCTTGTGCATTCAATAGGTGTGTTTGTGTCATTGGACGAACATTTAGGTCATTTTCGTCCTCCCTAGGCTTATTCTTGTCCAATTAGGGTTTTTAACCAACCTTGTGCATCCAATAAGTTCATTTGTGTCATTGGTTGAACATTTAGGTCATTATCGTCCTCCCTAGGCTTATTCTTGTCCAATTAGGGTTTTTATGCAATCTTGTGCATCCTATAGGTGTGTTTGTGTCATTGGACGAACATTTAGGTCATTTTCGTCCTCCCTAGGCTTATTCTTGTCCAATTAGGGTTTTTATGCAATCCTGTGCATCCAATAGGTGTCTTTGTGTCATTGGACGAACATTTAGGTCATTTTCGTCCTCCCTAGGCTTATTCTTGTCCAATTAGGGTTTTTAACCAACCTTGTGCATCCAATAAGTTCATTTGTGTCATTGGTTGAACATTTAGGTCATTTTCGTCCTCCCTAGGCTTATTCTTGTCCAATTAGGGTTTTTAACCAACCTTGTGCATCCAATAAGTTCATTGTTATAATTGGTGGAACATTTAGGTCATTTACGTTCTCCCTAGTCTTATTCTTGTCCAATTAGGGTTTTTATGCAATCTTGTGCATCCAATAGGTGTGTTTGTGTCATTGGAGGAACATTTAGGTCATTTTCGTCCTCCCTAGTCTTATTCTTGTCCAATTAGGGTTTTTATGCAATCTTGTGCATCCAATAGGTGTGTTTGCCTCATTGGACGAACATTTAGGTCATTTTCGTCATCCCTAGGCTTATTCTTGTCCAATTAGGGTTTTTATCCAATCTTGTGCATCCAATAAGTTCATTTGTGTCATTGGATGAACATTTAGGTCATTTTCGTCCTCCCTAGTCTTATTCTTGTCCAATTAGGGTTTTTATGCAATCTTGTGCATCCAATAGGTGTGTTTTTGTCATTGGAGGATCATTTAGGTCATTTTCGTCCTTCCTAGTCTTATTCTTGTCGAATTAGGGTTTTTATGCAATCTTGTGCATCCAATAGGTGTGTTTGTGTCATTGGAGGAACATTTAGGTCATTTTCGTCCTCCCTAGTCTTATTCTTGTCCAATTAGGGTTTTTATGCAATCTTGTGCATCCAATAGGTGTGTTTGTGTCATTGGACGAACATTTAGGTCATTTTCGTCCTCCCTAGGCTTATTCTTGTCCAATTAAGGTTTTTAACCAACCTTGTGCATCCAATAAGTTCATTTGTGTCATTGGTTGAACATTTAGGTCATTTTCATCCTCCCTAGGCTTATTCTTGTCCAATTAGAGTTTTTAACCAATCTTGTGCATCGAATAAGTTCATTTGTGTCATTGGATGAACATTTAGGTCATTTTCGTCCTCCCTAGGCTTATTCTTTTCCAATGATGGTTTTTAACCAATCTTGTGCATCCAATAGGTGTGTTTGTGTCATTGGAGGAACATTTAGGTCATTTTCGTCCTCCCTAGGCTTATTCTTGTCCAATTATGGTTTTTAACCAATCTTGTGCATCCAATAGGTGTGTTTGTGTCATTGGAGGAACATTTAGGTCATTTTCGTCCTCCCTAGTCTTATTCTTGTCCAATTAGGGTTTTTATGCAATCTTGTGCATCCAATAGGTGTGTTTGTGTCATTGGACGAACATTTAGGTCATTTTCGTCCTCCCTAGGCTTATTCTAGGCCAATTAGGGTTTTTAACCAATCTTGTGCATCCAATAAATCATTTGTGTAATTGGATGAACATTTAGGTCATTTTCGTCCTCCCAAGTCTTATTCTTGTCCAATTAGGGTTTTTATGCAATCTTGTGCATCCAATAGGTGTGTTTGTGTCATTGGAGGAACATTTAGGTCATTTTCGTCCTCCCTATTCTTATTCTTGTCCAATTAGGGTTTTTATGCAATCTTGTGCATCCAATAGGTGTGTTTGTGTCATTGGATAAACATTTAGGTCATTTTCGTCCTCCTTAGTCTTATTCTTGTCCAATTAGGGTTTTTATGTAATCTTGTGCATCCAATAAGTTCATTTGTGTCATTGGTTGAACATTTAGGTCATTTTCGTACTCCCTAGGCTTATTCTTGTCCAAATAGGGTTATTAACCAACCTTGTGCATCCAATAAGTTCATTTGTGTCATTGGAGGAACATTTAGGTCATTTTCGTCCTCCCTAGTCTTATTCTTGTCCAATTAGGGTTTTTATGCAATCTTGTGCATCCAATAGGTGTGTTTGTGTCATTGGATGGACATTTAGGTCATTTTCGTCCTCCCTAGGCTTATTCTTGTCCAATTAGGGTTTTTAACCAATCTTGTGCATCCAATAAGTTCATTTGTGTCATTGGATGAACATTTAGGTCATTTTCGTCTTCCCTAGGTTTATTCTTGTCCAATTAGGGTTTTTATGCAATCTTGTGCATCCAATAGGTGTGTTTGTGTCATTGGATGAACATTTAGGTCATTTTCGTCCTCCCTAGGCTTATTCTTGTCCAATTAGGGTTTTTAACCAATCTTGTGCATCCAATAAGTTCATTTGTGTCATTGGATGAACATTTAGGTCATTTTCGTCCTCCCTATGCTTATTCTTGTCCAATTAGGGTTTTTAACCAATCTTGTGCATCCAATAAGTTCATTTGTGTCATTGGAGGAACATTTAGGTCATTTTCGTCATCCCTAGTCTTATTCTTGTCCAATTAGGGTTTTAAGCAATCTTGTGCATCCAATAAGTTCATTTGTGTCATTGGATGAACATTTAGGTCATTTTCGTCCTCCCTAGGCTTATTCTTGTCCAATTAGGGTTTTCAACCAATCTTGTGCATCCAATAAGTTCATTTGTGTCATTGGATGAATATTTAGGTCATTTTCGTCCTCCCTAGGCTTATTCTTGTCCAATTAGGGTTTTTATCCAATCTTGTGCATCCAATAAGTTCATTTGTGTCATTGGATGAACATTTAGGTCATTTTCGTCCTCCCTAGTCTTATTCTTGTCCAATTAGGGTTTTTATGCAATCTTGTGCATCCAATAGGTGTGTTTGTGTCATTGGAGGAACATTTAGGTCATTTTCGTCCTCCCTAGTCTTATTCTTGTCCAATTAGGGTTTTTATGCAATCTTGTGCATCCAATAGGTGTGTTTGTGTCATTGGACGAACTTTTAGGTCATTTACGTCCTCCCTAGGCTTATTCTTGGCCAATTAGGGTTTTTAACCAATCTTGTGCATCCAATAAGTTCATTTGTGTCATTGGATGAACATTTAGGTCATTTTCGTCCTCCCAAGTCTTATTCTTGTCCAATTAGGGTTTTTATGCAATCTTGTGCATCCAATAGGTGTGTTTGTGTCATTGGAGGAACATTTAGGTCCTTTTCGTCCTCCTTAGTCTTATTCTTGTCCAATTAGGGTTTTTATGCAATCTTGTGCATCCAATAGGTGTGTTTGTGTCATTGGATGAACATTTAGGTCATTTTCGTCCTCCCTAGGCTTATTCTTGTCCAATTAGGGTTTTTAACCAATCTTGTGCATCCAATAAGTTCATTTGTGTCATTGGATGAACATTTAGGTCATTTTCGTCCTCCCGAGTCTTATTCTTGTCCAATTAGGGTTTTTATGCAATCTTGTGCATCCAATAGGTGTGTTTGTGTCATTGGAGGAACATTTAGGTCATTTTCGTCCTCCCTAGTCTTATTCTTGTCCAATTAGGGTTTTTAAGCAATCTTGTGCATCCAATAGGTGTGTTTGTGTCATTGGACGAACATTTAGGTCATTTTCGTCGTCCCTAGGCTTATTCTTGTCCAATTAGTGTTTTTAACCAATCTTGTGCATCCAATAGGTGTGTTTGTGTCATTGGACGAACATTTAGGTCATTTTCGTCTTCCCTAGTCTTATTCTTGTCCAATTAGGGTTTTTATGCAATCTTGTGCATCCAATAGGTGTGTTTGTGTCAATGGACGAACATTTAGGTCATTTTCATCCTCCCTATGCTTATTCTTGTCCAATTAGGGTTTTTAACCATTCTTGTGCATCCAATAGGTGTGTTTGTGTCATTGGAGGAACATTTAGGTCATTTTCGTCCTCCCTAGTCTTATTATTGTCCAATTAGGGTTTTTATGCAATCTTGTGCATCCAATAGGTGTGTTTGTGTCATTGGACGAACATTTAGGTCATTTTCGTCGTCCCTAGGGTTATTCTTGTCCAATTAGGGTTTTTAACCAACCTTGTGCATCCAATAAGTTCATTTGTGTCATTGGATGAACATTTAGGTCATTTTCGTCCTCCCTATGCTTATTCTTGTCCAATTAGGGTTTTTAGCCAATCTTGTGCATCCAATAAGTTCATTTGTGACATTGGAGGAACATTTAGGTCATTTTCGTCCTCCCTAGGCTTATTCTTGTCCAATTAGGGTTTTTAACCAATCTTGTGCATCCAATAGGTGTGTTTATGTCATTGGATAAACATTTAGGTCATTTTCGTCCTCCTTAGTCTTATTCTTGTCCAATTAGGGTTTTTAACCAACCTTGTGCATCAATTAAGTTCATTTGTGTCATTGGTTGAACATTTAGGTCATTTTCGTCCTCCCTAGGCTTATTCTTGTGCAATTAGGGTTTTTATGCAATCTTGTGCATCCAATAGGTTTGGTTGTGTCATTGGACGAACATTTAGGTCATTTTCGTCCTCCCTAGGCTTATTCTTGTCCAGTAAGGGTTTTTAACCAACCTTGTGCATCCAATAACTTCATTTGTGTAATTGGATGAACATTTAGGACATTTTCGTCCTCCCTATGCTTATTCTTGTCCAATTAGGGTTTTTAACCAATCTTGTGCATCCAATAAGTTCATTTGTGTCATTGAATGATCATTTAGGTCATTTTCGTCCTCCCTAGTCTTATTCCTGTCCAATTAGGGATTTTATGCAATCTTGTGCATCCAATAGGTGTGTTTGTTTCATTGGACGAACATTTAGGTCATTTTCGTCCTCCCTAGGCTTATTCTTGTCCAATTAGGGTTTTTAACCAATCTTGTGCATCCAATAAGTTCATTTGTGTCATTGGAGGAACATTTAGGTTATTTTCGTACTCCCAAGTCTCATTCTTGTCCAATTAGGGTTTTTATGCAATCTTGTGCGTCTAATAGGTGTGTTTGTGTCATTGGATGAACATTTAGGTCATTTTCGTCTTCCCTATGCTTATTCTTGTCCAATTAGGGTTTTTAACCAATCTTGTGCATCCAATAGGCGTGTTTGTGTCATTGGAGGAACATTTAGGTCATTTTCGTCCTCCCTAGGCTTATTCTTGTCCAATTAGGGTTTTTAGCCAATCTTGTGTATCCAATAAGTTCATTTGTGTCATTGGACGAACATTTAGGTCATTTTCGTCCTCCCTAGGCTTATTCTTGTCCAATTAGCGTTTTTACCCAACCTTGTGCATCCAATAAGTTCATTTGTGTCATTGGACGAACATTTAGGTCATTTTCGTCCTCCCTAGGCTTATTCTTGTCCAATTAGGGTTTTTAACCAACCTTGTGCATCCAATAAGTTCATTTCTGTAATTGGATGAACATTTAGGTCATTTTCGTCCTCCCTATGCTTATTCTTGTCCAATTATTGTTTTTAACCAATCTTGTGCATCCAATAAGTTCATTTGTGTCATTGGATGAACATTTAGGTCATTTTCGTCCTCCCTAGTCTTATTCTTGTCCAATTAAGGTTTTTATGCAATCTTGTGCATCCAATAGGTGTGTTTGTGTCATTGGACGAACATTTAGGTCATTTTCGTCCTCCCTAGGCTTATTCTTGTCCAATTAGGATTTTTAACCAATCTTGTGCATCCAATAACTTCATTTGTGTCATTGGATGAACATTTAGGTCATTTTCGTCCTCCCCAGGCTTATTCTTGTCCAATTAGGGTTTTTAACCAATCTTGTGCATCCAATAAGTTCATTTGTGTCATTGGAGGAACATTTAGGTCATTTTCGTCCTCCCTAGACTTATTCTTGTCCAATTAGGGTTTTTATGCAATCTTGTGCATCCAATAGGTGTGTTTGTGTCATTGGAAGAACATTTAGGTCATTTTCGTCCTCCCTAGGCTTATTCTTGTTCGATTAGGGTTTTTAACCAATCTTGTGCATTCAATAAGTTCATTTGTGTCATTGGATGAACATTTAGGTCATTTTCGTCATCCCTAGTCTTATTCTTGTCCAATTAGGGTTTTAAGCAATCTTGTGCATCCAATATGTGGGTTTGTGTCATTGGATGAACGTTTAGGTCATTTTCGTCCTCCCTATGCTTATTCTTGTCCAATTAGGGTTTTTAACCAATCTTGTGCATCGAATAAGTTCATTTGTGTCATTGGATGAACATTTAGGTCATTTTCGTCCTCCCTAGTCTTATTCTTGTCCAATTAGGGTTTTTATGCAATCTTGTGCATCCAATAGGTGTGTTTGTGTCATTGGACGAACATTTAGGTCATTTTCGTCCTCCCTAGGCTTATTCTTGTCCAATTAGGGTTTTTAACCAATCTTGTGCATCCAATAGGTGTGTTTGTGTCATTGGAGGAACATTTAGGTCATTTTCGTCCTCCCTATGCTTATTCTTGTCCAATTAGGGTTTTTATGCAATCTTGTGCATCCAATAGGTGTATTTGTGTCATTGGACGAACATTTAGGTCATTTTCGTCGTCCCTAGGCTTATTCTTGTCCAATTATGGTTTTTAACCAACCTTGTGCATCCAATAAGTTCATTTGTGTCATTGGATGAACATTTAGGTCATTTTCGTCCTCCCTAGGCTTATTCTGGTCCAATTTGGGTTTTTAGCCAATCTTGTGCATCTAATAAGTTCATTTGTGACATTGGAGGAACATTTAGGTCATTTTCGTCCTCCTTACGCTTATTCTTGTCCAATTAGGGTTTTTAACCAATCTTGTGCATCCAATAGGTGTGTTTGTGTCATTGGATAAACATTTAGGTAATTTTCGTCCTCCTTAGTCTTATTCTTGTCCAATTAGGGTTTTTATGTAATCTTGTGCATCCAATAGGTGTGTTTGTGTCATTGGAGGAACATTAAGGTCATTTTCGTCCTCCCTAGGCTTATTCTTGTCCAATTAGGGTTTTTAACAAACCTTGTGCATCCAATAAGTTCATTTGTGTCATTGGATGAACATTTAGGTCATTTTCGTCCTCCCTATGCTTATTCTTGTCCAATTAGGGTTTTTAACCAATCTTGTGCATCCAATAAGTTCATTTGTGTCATTGGATGAACATTTAGGTCATTTTCGTCCTCCCTAGTCTTATTCTTGTCCAATTAGGGTTTTTATGCAATCTTGTGCATCCAATAGGTGTATTTGTGTCATTTGACAAACATTTAGGTCATTTTCGTCCTCCCTAGGCTTATTCTTGTCCAATTAGGGTTTTTAACCAATCTTGGGCATCCAATAGGTGTGTTTGTGTCATTGGAGGAACATTTCGGTCATTTTCGTCCTCCCTAGTCTTATTATTGTCCAATTAGGGTTTTTATGCAATCTTGTGCATCCAATAGGTGTGTTTGTGTCATTGGATGAACAGTTAGGTCTTTTTCGTCCTCCCAAGGCTTATTCTTGTCCATTTAGGGTTTTTAGCCAATTTTGTGTATCCAATAAGTTCATTTGTGTCATTGGTTGAACATTTAGGTCATTTTCGTCCTCCCTAGGCTTATTCTTGTCCAATTAGGGTTTTTAACCAACCTTGTGCATCCAATAAGTTCATTTGTGTCATTGGAGGAACATTTAGGTCATTTTCGTCCTCCCTAGTCTTATTCTTGTCCAATTAGGGTTTTTAAGCAATCTTGTGCATCCAATAGGTGTGTTGGTGTCATTGGACGAACATTTAGGTCATTTTCTTCCTCCCTAGGCTTATTCTTGTAAAATTAGGGTTTTTAACCAACTTGTGCATCCAATAAGTTCATTTGTGTCATTGGAGGAACATTTAGGTCATTTTCGTCCTCCCTAGGCTTATTCTTGTCCAATTAGGGTTTTTAACCAATCTTGTGCATCCAATAAGTTCATTTGTGTCATTGGATGAACATTTAGGTCATTTTCGTCTTCCCTAGGCTTATTCTTGTCCAATTAGGGTTTTTAACCAATCTTGTGCATCCAATAAGTTCATTTGTGTCATTGGAGGAACATTTAGGTCATTTTTTTCCTCCCTATGCTTATTCTTGTCCAATTAGGGTTTTTAACCAATCTTGTGCATCCAATAGGTGTGTTTGTGTCATTGGATAAACATTTAGGTCATTTTCGTCCTCCTTAGTCTTATTCTTGTCCAATTAGGGTTTTTATGTAATCTTGTGCATCCAATAAGTTCATTTGTGTCATTGGTTGAACATTTAGGTCATTTTCGTACTCCCTAGGCTTATTCTTGTCCAATAGGGTTATTAACCAACCTTGTGCATCCAATAAGTTCCTTTGTGTCATTGGAGGAACATTTAGGTCATTTTCGTCCTCCCTAGTCTTATTCTTGTCCAATTAGGGTTTTTATGCAATCTTGTGCATCCAATAGGTGTGTTTGTGTCATTGGACAAACATTTAGGTCATTTTCATCGTCCCAAGGCTGATTCTTGTCCAATTAGGGTTTTTAACCAACCTTGTGCATCCAATAAGTTCCTTTGTGTCATTGGACGAACATTTAGGTCATTTTCGTCCTCCCTAGGCTTATTCTTGTCCAATTAGGGTTTTTAACCAACCTTGTGCATCCAATAAGTTCATTTGTGTAATTGGATGAACATTTAGGTCATTTTAGTCCTCCCTATGCTTATTCTTGTCCAATTAGGGTTTTTATCCAATCTTGTGCATCCAATAAGTTCATTTGTGTCATTGGATGAACATTTAGGTCATTTTCGTCCTCCCTAGTCTTATTCTTGTCCAATTAGGGTTTTTATGCAATCTTGTGCATCCAATAGGTGTGTTTGTGTCATTAGACGAACATTTAGCTCGTTTTCGTCCTCCCTAGGCTTATGCTTGTCCAATTAGG